>JABWIB010001339.1:23230-36839 GCA_016617825.1 Platyplectrum ornatum | reverse complement strand
ATATATATATATATATATATATATATATATATATATATATAAATATATATATATATATGTCTTTTCACTATGTTTGATTTTCTATAATGTTAGTATTATTACTGTCTGTATATTGGTGTCTGTATTATGAGTTTCCATGTTATCATGATATGTCTAGCAACACCAACCAGCCAGGCTGGCGGAGATGCAATGTTTCGCCGATCTGTGCATGCCCTTGTGAGTCCGCCATATGGTAATAAGAAAAGGGGCGTTCCATTTCCATATGCGCTTTTAGCAGGGCTTAATCCTGCTAATTAGAGGCACAGCCTGCACCATGTCTGGATATGTTGCAGGCTTAGCGCAGAGCCATAGAGGCAGGTAATGTCCTATGGACAATTACCTGCCTCATTAACTGTATAAAAAAAGATTTAAAAATTTATTTTAAATAAATCGCAGGGATGCGGGGCATATGGCCTACCCCTCTCCCTGCACTCTATTCAGAGCTGCACTTTTGCTTAAAAGGACCTGTCAGCCGCACACTGTAGCTGTCAGAATCCCTGAATCATGTCCCAAATCTCTATTCATTTCCCATATGTACATACCTTTTAATAACTCATTAAAGTGATTGGTCATCATACAAATCTCTAATTTTCATACAGTGGAGCAGCACTGAAAGGGAGCTCCACTACAGCGAAAGTTTCAAGACTCCTACAGCACTGACAGGTAGGTTTTCTGAATACTTTCCCTAACTCATCACTTCCACTGCCCTAACCCTCTATTCCACTACCCAAACCTCCAATAATGCTGTCTCCATTTCTTCTCCCCAACCCTAACATTCCCTGCTCCGCTGCCTTGTGCTGAAAACTGTTGGAGTTGTCAGCGTTATGAATGAATGAATAAATGAATAAAAATATTTGTTGAGTAAGAAATTTCAAAGAAGCTACAGACAACATTTAGGTCTCAACTGTACCTATTTCAATTAAAATGAGTCATTAAATTCTACAGATCCACACTGTATAATATAATTGACTCCCTCTGCTCCCCAACAATTCCTCGTACAATCAGTGAAGTCAAGGCTTTCAGATGGAAGGCTAATCATACTAAAAAAAGGGTGTCATATCAAGCTGCTCTGGACATGCGTGTTTTAATCAAATAAGTAAGTAAGCATAACACAGCGTTATGAGCTCAAAATATGTGTTGATATACTCATAGATATATGGCTACAAATCTATAATTATTTGCAAATAATAATAATCTCTAATCAGTTTACTCTGCAGCCACACCACAACAGTTCTAGAAATGTTGATTATGGTAACTATCCATCCCCTATGAATACATGTAGCATGCTTTGGTAAGTACGTTATACTGCATACATGCATATTATACTACGAGTCTCTTATAAAAAATATATTTTTTAATGTCTTTATGTTTATGATTGATATAACTTAGTAAAAATTTATCTTTTTTTAACCGCTTTGAGTGTCTCCTTATTCAGTCATCTTGTGTATATCAACATATATTTTTTGAGCCCATAGCACTATGTTACGTTTACTGTTTATCATTGGTTACCATCTATTTCTTTGTGTAAGGGTTAAGGGCTTGTGCAAGCGGGACAGCCTGCATGGGCCAAATGTCTTTCATCAGCCATCACATTCTATACCGCTATGTTTCTATGTGACTTAAAATTCATATTTAGAATTTAAAGTGGATGTATTTGTTTATATGTATTAACAGTGTAGTACTCAATCATTCTAAGTGTTCAATAAAGTGCTACTTGTATGTAGAAAAAAAATCTCAAGGATTTGTTTCTGGAAAAACTACTCTCATCTTTACTGATTAACTAGGTTTAACAGTAATAGCTTCTTTTGGGGGGGAAACGTAGCATGCTAATGGATCTTAATTAAAATTAATTACACCAATTTTCCATTTTAATTGCAGAGATTTCTTTTTTGTGCGCATGGTAACTAAAACAAACAAAGCAATATTTATACAAAAGCACAACTCAAGTATGTGGAAGTATAGTGGAAGCCCATAATGGCCAAAATACTGACTTCATAATGCGTCATTAGTCCAACTGTAATATAGAAAATGAGTGCCTATGAAGAGATGTCAATGCTGCCAAAGCAGAAAAGATAGCAAAATACACAAACAGAAATGGACAAATGGTGATTGTTAAGTTAAATTGAATAGCTGTTATATCCTATTGGTCAGTTTTTCTGAGTTAGCCAGCTCTTGTTGTTATCCTTTATGCATACATGAAGCAATAAGCCATCTATCCATTTCAATGATATATAAAGTTATGTCAGGGTTAGTAACCTTCAATTTCTTAAAAAAAAAAACAAAAGACAGGAGGATGGGGGTTGGGCATGAGGGTGAAATATGCATATACCCCATCCCCATCCGCCTGTTTAACAGTTCCATGAGCAACCTGAAATATTTATTTATTATATTCATTGACATNGATTGACAGCTATCCTGCTTCTGTAAAAAAAAAACAAAAAAACACACTAAAAATGGGCCAACTCAGGCATGGACCTATGTATGGCTCTGGGACCATACGCATAAAGCTGGGCATCAACTAGAACGATATCATTTTAGAGCAAATAGTTGCCAATAAACGGGGTTCAGCACCATTCACTAGAAGGATATTGTTCTAGTGGAATGGTTCTAGTAGTTTATCTTATCTCAGCTGGTTCCCCCGATTGATCAACAATATCATTCCCAGCGTTTTATTGACTAAAAGAGTGGATTTGGGCTAAAAATCGTCCCGTGAATGGGCAGCTTAATTGTGGTCTTTATGTAGTGTCACATTACACTTAAGCACAATTAAATTATGTTCTCTTCCCTAGGCCTCCAGACAGGATTCATCCATTGTTATATAATGCTGATTTTGCTTCCAGCAGGAGTTCTCTTTTAATTGACAAAGCAAATGTTCAGACTATATAGTCAGAAATAAAATAACTGTTAAGTTAATTTAAATAAATTAAACTAAATAAATAGGTTTTCAAAAGCAACACGATTCATTTGATTTATCTAGGCCGTCAGCACAAAGCAGAAGGAACATTTTCATATCTCTATTCTAGTGATCAAGTTTAAATGTTACTCTAATTGCTTCCTATCATTTGTTATGGCTGTCATCATTATCATCATTGTAAAATTGCATTATGTTTTTAAATGTCCATCTTACAGGTCCTTTAATATTAACTGTATAAGGTTGTGTCCATTAAACAGATTGAATAAAAAAGAATGAATGAATGAATTCATTAATAAAATAGTTTATTTTGTTAACTAGTATTTGATTTAGTGACTCACTGCAGTTTACCTATACTGTCACTACAAATCACATCATTCACTCTGATTCTGTATTCAGTGCTTATTTGTCTTACTTACATTACCATCCTGGAAATAACCCAGCTTTTTTCAAGCCGGGTGTTTGCCAGACTCAGACCATTCCAGATATTCTACCCCATTGAGATTGAAGTGATAACTGGGAATTTCTCTGTATTTTGGAGAAATTCCTGGATTAACACTGTTCACAATGAACCTGGGTAGATCATTCTTAAAAACTGAATCAATGGCATAGGAGCTGTGATTGGTTAGTACACAACAATCATGTTGTTTATACAGGTAAAAAAAATAAGTAGCACTGTTCAGACTGAAGGCCTTTATTTTTACTTAGGTTTAAAACCCAGGTTTTTCAAAAACCCCTGTTTACATTGCCAGAAAAACCCAGAACGTTCAGGCAATCGGGTAATTTGTCTCTCCGGACTTACACTCTCTTGGGCAAAACCATGTTGAATTGCAGGGGAGGTAAAATCAATGTTAGTGTTTGCATGGAGGGAGAATACTTTATTTTTGCTTATTGCACACGGATACTGACCAGCGTTACTGTTACACTGTTATTAGACTTGTGCTGGAAACATCATCTCTCACCTGTAATACTGATTGCAATAATTAATTTTACCTCCCCTGCAATTCAACATGGTTGTGTCCATGAGAGTGTAAGTCATGAAAGTGTAAATCTGAATCTGGTCCTGTTAGAATGGGGTCTTAAAGTAATTTCTTCATATGTGTTTATTTTTTTATATTATGATAATAGAGGTTCCCTGACTGACTCAATGAAAGGACAGGGGTGGCTGAAAACCACAATACATTCCTGAATCTAGAAATTAATTTTAACCAGGTTATAGTTCATGGTTAGATTATTAGGAGATTCCACAAATATATATTTCAGAGCATACTGTAACTCCCTGTATAGATATTTGTTCTTCACACTGACTTTCTTTAGATCCTTGTAGTCTATACAGATTTTGATGGCAGATTACCTTATTTCTCATCTTTTATTATATTCACTTGGCTCATGCAGTTATCGAAAAATAACAAAATGAAAGTAAAGCTTGGCATACACTGTAAGATAAATTGTTCCAATCAAAAGATTTGGCAAAACCATGTTGAATTGCAGGGGAGGTAAATTGAATTAATTGCAATCAGTATTACAGGTGAGAGATGATGTTTCCAGCACAAGTGTAATAACAGTGTAACAGTAACGCTGGTCAGTATCTGTGTGCAAAATGCAACAATAAAGTATTCTCCCTGTATGCAAACACCAAAATTAATTTTACCTCCCCTGCAATTCAACAGGGTTTTACCCACTCTTGAAAAATCTTTTGATTTGAACAATTTATCTTAAAGTATATGGCCAGCTTAAGAAAAGACTTTCATTATGCTTGCATATTAGGTCTGACAGACAGACAGATCTGTAACTATACAATCAACAATGGCAGAGTACATAGTAGTATATACTTATATTTTTTAATTTAATCATTATTTTATGGGCATATTTACATTTTTATTTCATTTTATTTTTATTATATGTAGTATTTTTTTAGTATTTAAAAAAAAAAAAAAAAAGAACATATGGTACATTTCTGACTGAAAATGACCTATGCCTATTACCATTCTGGGAGTGCAGGTCTGTATTATGTCCCCAAAAGTACAGGTTGACCCTGTAAACCAAAATCAATGTAAATTGTTCAACGTTATAAAGGCATCAACCAACTGGATATAAAGCAGAAAGCAATATAATGTGTATTACAATCTAAAAATCCTAACTAGACAATATGAAATACAGGTGCATGTTATAAAACACAATCAGATCAACTGCATAATTGTTTTCCAGAAATTGAGTCAGTGTTGAAAAGACAGATTTCCAGATGCTTAAATAATCCTTTGACTTGTGCAACTGAAAGGTTTACTGATTTGTACTCTATAAAGCCAAACGGCAGACTTCCAAATTTTAAATGTATTGCACATACACAGACAGCATGATGTAACCATAGTACAGTATTTGTGTTTAAAGGACTGGGGACTGGGAACTGGATCCAGATGGATTCTGTGATCGTGTGGGAAAGGAGAGTGAATGCCCCTGTCACTCCCCTCTCATGTGGAAAAGGTAAAGGTATAGCAGCGCTTGTGATGAGGTGTTGCCAATAGCAACCAATCAGATTGTAGCTCTCAGTTTTCTATTACATTCTAGAGCAGGGTTGTCAACTGTTGCCAATGAATGTGAGATTGTGACAACGCTATCAAGTCTCTGCACAAAGGAGATGTGCCCTATGTAAACAGAGGGGTTGGCCCTGTAAATAGCTCCACCCATGGGCATGTTTAGCGCCACTAGGTAAACTATTTATCAATAAAAATTACAACTCAGTATTAATTGATTGTCTAATTATCAGTAAATTAACACTTTCAGTATTTATTGTGAAGCTATAAAAGGAGAACCAATGACTAAATTCTGTCATCATACATTAATTATTTTTGAACTGACTTTGAGTATCAGGGAGATTGCTCAACTCTTCAGGGAGTCAGGGAGATTACCCATTCTTCAGGGAGTCTCCCTGATATTCAGAGAGAGTTGGCACTAGACTAGAGAAAGTCAGCAAGAATCTGATTGGTTGCTATAGGCAGCATGTACACTTGTCCATGTTTGCAGTTTAGTAAATCTAGCCCCTTGACCGAACCTTATGTTTTCACTCTGGTGCACAGAGAGATGGCATAACTATATTGTACATTGTAATATGAAGTCCTGCCCACATCACAACCCAGATGTGTCATTCCTCTAGGTTCTGGATGGGTTGGAAAACATTCCAATAAGATTGAACAGTTATTTAAACATACGCAGAATGCAAAAGGGACTGATATCCAAAAGAAACACAAAAAAAAGGGGAAATCAGATATGAGGGTTGAATCCAAAGTGTTAGTTCAACCCCAGAGGCAAGCTGGGTTTCCAAATACACTTTGGTGTTGCCACCTCTACTTGGAGGATAGGGATTCTCCCATCTATCACATCATTATTTGGTAAACGGATTAGTGCCAGCTGTGCTCTCTGATTTGGGCCATTGGCAGATTTTAGTATGCCCACCAGGCATAGAAGTATTATTAAATTTTAAGTCTGGATTGGTAAGCACTAATTTCCAGCTATTAGTACGGATTCTCCCACATGCACAGCGTACAATAATTTCCAAAGCCCAGAAGAACCGCATGGCGATATGAGAAAACTCAGAAACCTGGATCCTGCTCAATGTATTATTAAACTTACTATTTTACAAATCACTGACACAGCTGAGCAAATGCACCAAAACATTTCTGTAAATGAAACTTTGAATCCAACAGAGACAGTAGTCTGGCTTATGAGGAGCAAATCTACTTGCGTTTCACTTGAATTTTTTTGGTGTGTCTAATCTCCTGTGCTTTTCTTCTTTTTCCTATGTTAGCCAGGTAAATGTTCTTTATTGTATTTACTAAAAAATAAAAGCTCTGCATTAGTAAAATATTGTTGATACAAATCATACATAAATATACATTAATTAAGAAATCAATTTATTCAATTTCAATAAAGAAAGATATTGGAAATATTTCCTTTGCATGATGAGTGCCCCTTGCTGCTGCCTCACCCAGGTCATGCAAACCCAATAAATAATGCAGCGGCTTCATTACGGGTCTTTGAAATTTATTAAAACTAAAATCGCTTATTATGTGTCTTTTCATTTGTGATCCAGAGTGGTTCATATTAAATATGACTAAAATTTTTGATGGGGTGCAATAAAGTAGTTACAGTAAAACAAACAACATGTAGATAGCATACATTAACAATAAATTAACAATTTATACAACCAGGCACTCTCTTCCAGCCTATCAGCGCTGTATCCCAACTAGGGCTCTCAGTTTCATTTTACATACTGGAGAATGTGAGCTCAAATCTGATTGGTTGATATGGGCAACATCCCACTTTTTAATCTAACTTCCCTTTTCAATCTCACTTTTCAGTCTTGGTAAATTTATGCCCTGGTGTTAAACATGATTGCTTGTGTAAAGAAGCCTCAGCTCCAGGATGGACAAATGCAGCAGTCATGTGTGTGTCATAGTCGTGCTTAACCCAACTCACCAACAACTATGCCAACATTATCATAATGATTGAACCTGCTTTCGCACAAGTATATACAAGTATATGTATGCCAGGGCTCAAGGTGGATGTGTATATAGTGGTATGCCATAACGGTACTTCTCCAACTAACGCAAATAAAAAACCACAAATCTCCATTGACCTCTATTATATATCAGTGTTTCCATACTGCCACTTCTAAATTTCCAATTCAACCATTGATCTATACAGAAAAAATATATAAGTAATTAATATATTGAAGTATAAATATATTGAAATATAAAATATATGGAAAATGGAAAAAGTCATTGTACAATGCAATAAGTAGTATAGTGATATAAAAATATTCAGTATGTTGAAACAGTTTTACTTTGTGGAAAATGATGTAGGTATAGTTATAGTCTGCACACTAATATTTGAAAAGGTCAACAGTAATTTTAGACAACTGAGGCAAAATTGTGTGTTTTAGAAAAAAGCTGTAAAACACTTAACAGCTTTGTTTGTCGAACTGGAAAATATGCAATCACACGGAGCTTTTCATTCTGTGCAAATGTGCTATCCAAAGTGTACATGGGGGCCCAATCTCGCGAGCTATAACAATGTTCAAGTTCTGTTGCTAATCAGCAACAATTCAGCTTTAAATTGATACACATTCATTTAAATGTTGCAGACATAAAATTGTTTTTGAATAACAGAAAAGCAAAGAATCGTTCTTCTGGAGCATGATAATACCGCACCCTTTCCTGTTGTTCTCCTGAGCAGTCCACAGTAGGTCAGTATAACTGTAAATTTACTAAGCATGGAGATTGAACAATGGGGATGTTGCCCATGGCAACCAATCAGATTCGAGCTCACATTCTCCAGTATATAAATTTAAACTGAGAGCTTGAATATGATTGGTTGCAGTGGGCAACATCCCCACTTTTCTATCTCCCTGCTTAGTAAATTTAGACCATGAACTCTTCTCCGTTAGGACCAGAAATAAAAGAGTTACAATCTAATACATTTTATAATACAATAGATTTTTAGTTACCCCTATATAACAGATAACATAAAACATGGCAATAACCACCTCTTAATACAGAGAGAATTATATCTACCTTCAAATACAATACAGGGAATATCTTAGTGACCTCTATTCTATACAGACAACCCAGGAAAATTCCCTATAAGCCCCATGGCCAATCTACACTGATCAGGATAATTGAGGATGAAATGTGTTAATGTGCGTACTGGTGTATTTCACTCCAAGACGATTGAATCCTTTAAACCAGGGCCGGACTTGCACTTCTGGCAAATGCCAGATGGGCCACTGGAGTGATGGGCTGCTACCAAGTGCTGCTGGAGAGCTTTAGCCATCCACCAATCAGTGTGCTGACAGCCATTCACTGACTAGCCACAGCTAGGAGAATGACTATCAGCTGTCTGATTGGTGGATAGCTCTAGGTGGGCCTGTGTGCATTAAATGCCAGGGCTACTTTTTAGTCTAAGTCTGGCCCTGCTTCAAACCCTGTTCCCAGAAAAAAAGACACACCATATAAAAGGCTAAGGGGATAAGAGTCCTGGTCCACACTGAAATGTTGATATTGGAAGCCCCACAAAACTTACTAAAGGTTTAGATGAAATCCAAAAGCAAACACTGGCCCTAGCAATCTCCCCATCCCGATGACGGCCATGATGCATGCAAAGAACCCAATACATTTTCTTCTGAAATTAAATATGTCTTGACCCAGGTGTACTTTCTCATACTTTTTAAAATTAGTAGCAATGTAGATCCAGATTACTGTGCAACAGGGTTCTTATTATTGTTTAATGCTACAGTAAATACTTAGTTTGACGATTCTTTACATGTCTGCACATGTTGCGTGCACATCATTGGTTACTACAACAAATCCTGTATTTTGTGTAGGATAACATTTTTGATATTGTGATGTGATAACCCACCAAGCGTACATGCTTCTATAAATTTCCCATTTTACATGGAAACTTTAAGGGTTTAGGGTTCGTAAGTATGTGTGCCCAAAATTTAAGAGCGCATGCACATAAACAGCAAATAAGTTCAGATCTAGTAACATTTCATAAATTCATAAGGGACATTTTAAGTCTATTGGTATCTCCAGTTGAATTTACAGACAAAAAATGTGACTGCAGACAACATTCAAATGTTTTCTGATCTTTTCCACTGTCAGAGCTTCTGCTTGAGACACCTCGTAATACATAGTCACTCATCCATGCAGGTAAGTGCTGGCTATTTATTGCTTGGGTGGCTGAAAAGAACTTAATCCTATTACGGCTCATAGACTGCATATGGTACAGCTGACATTGAGATGGACTTTATTATATCACAAATGATAAAAATAATACTAATTATACTAAGGATTACCAGTATTTCAGAAAAGGAAGGGAGTAAACAAACTAAAATGAGCAGAAAAATAAAAATAATTAACTGTTTATAGCCGTTTATGAGCAAAAATGTAATGACAACTTATTGTCATTTTATATATATATATATATATATATATATATATATATATCATATAAAAACAAATCTTCATGTTCTTACTGTAAAATAAAGTTACAGGGCTTGTGACACCCCATGTGAATATAATATGCAGGGTGTCATTAAATGGATGAATTATGAATGTGATTTGTGGAGAATTAAATACTTTTATTGTAATAGATGAATTGACGTGATCTGGGATCAGTAAAAGGCCCTGTGGGAGCTAACTCACCCCCAACTATACCAACCAACCAAGTGGAGAAAACCTGATCTTTTTTAAACTGTGACCTGTTAAATGATGCTCCCCCCCACCCCCAAAAAAAAAAAATGTTACCGCATATTACTGCTTTCTATTTACTGCTTATTCCCATAAATATTTTCTGCAATAAGGTGCTCACCCACAAGGTGGCACTAAGCAGAAATAAGAATGAGAATTGTTTTTCTGAAGATCTCGTGTCAGTAGCACTTTTCTCCAGATATCAGGAAATCACAGATTTTGTAGAATTAGGAGCTCCTAAACACAAAATCACACAATTTAATGCAGTTTTAGATGATTCAGCAGAAATGTGGGACACTACACACTGGTAAGTTATCGAAGCTATTTGATGACTTTCATAAGATCTACAACTTAATTGTCAGATATCACTTCAGGGTGTACCCAGCATTACAGTAAGAACATATTAAAAGTCTAAAAATAGTATAAAAGTATATATGAAAAATAGTATAACAGTATGTATAAAAAATAGTATAAAAGTAAGTATGAAAATAATATTTTGTACAGATAAATAAAAATGATTATTAAAATTTATCAGGCTTGACTGTTGTTTAACTGCAAGGAGAAAACTACACTTGCATTCAAGATAACTCTTAAAAACAATGGCTGGGTCTGGAATTATGGTAAAGGGGTGTCTTCAGATCACTAGAATCCAAAATGTCCCCTTGATTAAGGTGGAGCATGAATGAGTGCAGTATTGATTTCCTGGTCCTTAAACCAATAACAAACCTTAATCTGGCCCTGGTGAGAGCAGTGTTGAAATCTTAAGGTAGGGTCTCGCTAGCTTAACTACTCTGTGGTAGTTGAGATACAGCTAAGATCCAGGTTTAATTTCGACCTCATATGTGGCTGGGGTCTAGTTTGAATTGGCCTGTAGAACAAGTAAATAGGACCAAACCTCTCAACTGTCCCGATTTCAGCAGGATAGTCCCGCTTTTTGGTGACTGTCCTGCCTGCCTATCAGTTTGTCCCATCAAGGGGACAAACAGGCAGGCAATAATATTATTGCTCAATTTAATTAGCAGATTTGACTTGGGTGGAGTCAAAACGGACTGGACCCGGGATGTATTTGTCCAGTTTTCAACCCCCAAAATGTTGGGGGTTAGTAGTACAGTGAGAGAGTTGTATGTCTTTTGCTTTTTGTAATTTGTAGTATGTTTTTTTTACTTAGCAGCAGCTTACATACAATTTGAGATGTCTTTTTGGGTACTGCATGCATTAAAGATCTGTACACAATGAAAGGATCTCTGAGGTGTGTTGATTTTTTTTTATTAAAATTAGCAATCTGCTTCCAACTATACCATTTAATCTCTCCAGCTGCTAATGTCCAAGAGGCAAATGGCTCCACTAAGAACATGGCATTTCCAACGAAAATATTAATCTATAAAAGCTAGTATAAGAGCATTAGCACAGGAAGCGTTTTGCTGAAATCTGCAAATCAAATAGCAGATTTAATCCTATACTATTCAGTCAGGGCAGATAAGGAAATTGCTTGCTTCTATGAAATGGAATGTGAAAAGGCATTCACTAGCTAACTCAATAATGTAAACATTGATATGTTTGTGTGGATTACAGTACGCTGTACTGGCAAATTTCATCAGAGAACATACAGCAGTAAATACAAGTTTTTCGCCTTACAAAATACCATTCAACATTAGAAAACAGTGTCAATAGACTTACCTGCAGCTAGTAAACTGTGCACTATTTTCTCAAGTTGAGTGTTACTTCATAAAGCAGATATTTCTCTAGCCACCTATTGGTTCCGCTAGTCACTTCTGACCCACAAGGAGCNTTTCAAACATGACTGGGAAATTAAGCCAAGCCAGGACCTCTTCTATTCCATCTGCAGACAGCTGTTTTAAGTTCAGAGGAGGGAACTGGATGGCTAATGAAAGGCCATCAATGTAGCTCTAGTGGGATAAGTATTCTCCATAGGTAGATCCCCATTATGGCAAGTGAGCTATATCTCCACCACCACCTATTGGAGGTAGCATTCCTCTAGTCACATCTGACCCACAAAGCAGCTTTTGAAACATGACTGGGGAATCAAGCCAAGCTCTAGAGAGCTTATTTGATTATTGTAATTACCCATTGAGCATTGCATGGAATATGTAAGTCTTCATACCACCTTATCAATGAAATCTTTAATGCACACCCTCATGTCCCAACTCTAAGCTGTTTGTATTTTGTTTCTCCCNGGAGAAGCAAACACTCAACAACAATGTCCTGTGCCAACCCTNCCATCCAGATATACTTGTATATCCACAAGCGGATGCAGGGGCAATCAGAGGCTTGTAATATCAATGCATCTGTTCATCTGCACCATTAAACCATCCTTTTTGCGAAGGTCTACTTTACTTTACTCCTGTTAAAGTTACATTTTTGGTATGCAATTGTCTGTAAAGATAGCATGTGTCTATATTATACATTGTAATACCAAGGCACAGTGCTCTCTGATGTGGCAGTATGAATTCTTTTTTTTTTATTACATTCTACATCTTAATCCATTAATGTAGGGAGAGTTTAGGGAAGGATAGTGGTGGGATAGTGATGAACAGCACAGGAGACATTGGGATGGAGATGGATAGGGCAGAAAGATTAGATGCAGGGGGGCTTGGTCTGAAGGAGAGTGTTGGATAGCCTAGTAGTTTGAGGTAGGTTTTTCCAGTGTAGTACTGTAGGTAGCTCAGGAGAAGTCCTGGATGGGGGAATCAGAAGTATTTATTAGGTGGGATGTGAAGTTGCGGTTGCCAGTAGAATGGAGGCGACGAGAGAAAGTTTGAAAGGAGATAATGGAGGAGAGATCTGGAGTGGAGAAATAGGAGAGACTCTTGTAGGTCACAATTCTGAAATGGATAAGAAGTCAACATAAATATTGGCAGCATGGGAATGNAGAGGTGGAATGGTGGGGAGGGGTTAAGATGCTGCATTAAATATGGATTGAAAGGGAAAAATGTGGAGACTACAGAGGAGGATGTTGCAGTAGTTGAGGCAGGAAAAGACAAGAGAATGAGTGAGGGGGATAAGTTAATGGCAGGGTTTAAACAATGTGGTGGAGATGAAAGCAGCAAGATAGTGAGAGGGCACAGATATGGGGAAGTATGAAAGGAAAGAGTGAAGCAAGTCATACACATTGCACAGGAGAGAGGGGAATATTAGTATGTATAATTGACACAATACATGCCAGTGTAGCAACAGAGAAAATGAGATGCTGGCACTTGTGGTACTAGAAGCATCACCTTACACTGCCAGCTATGCATATATAGTGCTACAAGCGCCCACCATGCCCTAGCGCAGAGGTGCCCTAGGTTTTGCGAGGCCCTAGCCGACAATTTTTATGAAGGGCCCCCCCATAAATATACATACATATACACACACACACACATATACACACACACACACACACACACACACA
>JABWIB010001338.1:80621-94064 GCA_016617825.1 Platyplectrum ornatum | reverse complement strand
TTGTATTTAATATTCATGTCATGAATGTTATTTTACTATTCAACCCTATTGCATTGACATATATTTAGTATTGGAGCGTACACATCAGAAGTGTTAGTGCGTCAATCACACGTTAAATGACCCTTTCAGATGACATCTTTTCAGCATGAACCAACATTGCTGCATGATTGTTTCTAACAGGCTTTTGATGTTTTAAATGATTGTTAGTAGCTTCTAATATTTTTGGAAGGTATATTTACTAAGGGGTGAGATTGCAGTGAGATTGAAAAGTGGGGATTTGAGATCAGATTTGAGTTCACATTCTCCAGTGTGTAAAATTAAACTGAAAACTTGAATTGCCTTGAAAATTCATTGCCACCTGGTGGACAAGTATGTAATTGCAGACTATTAAAAGGATTCTGGGATAGCTCACNCACATGGAGCTAGTGCATCTTGCAGATCATTTGAAGAAAATTTTCAGTCATTTGAAAAAAGCAATATCGTGCTNATGTGGTGAGTTAGGCTGGGGCCTTGACCTGCCACTGTTCAGATGCTACAAGCCCACCCCCACCATTAGAGGCTCTGGTGAAAACCAGGCGGTGGATTAGACTCCGCGCCCAGCCTTTCCACAAGTTTTATAGACCAGCTGAATTGTCTGAAATAAAAAACATGATGAATATAACATATTTCCCCATATAATATAAATATAATATAAATAAATAGCAAAACTATTTAATAAAAATTTTGACCATTTTCAGCAATTGACAAAACCATATTTTTGGTTGNCAATAAAAAATACAGTGTTGTTAAAAAGTAAACATGATAAAAGTAGACATGGTTTCTGCTGTGCAGTTTCTTTTTTCCTTTTTCTTTTTGACCACTCTCCTAGTTTTCTTTTCATGTTTTATATTCCTTACCATACAATACTCTTCTCTTTGTCCCTGTTTCTCTCAGGTCACAGACAAGTGAAGGCAAAGGGAGAAGATGCTTCTTTGTTTCTAATGTTATGCCATACACTGCCAACCAGGGCACAAAATCTAACTAACAGCCAGGTCATTGCTAAAGCCCGTGTTGGTGGGAATAGGCTGGGTTGCTGGCTTCTAGCTGATTGTGACCACTTGGTGCAGACACTAAATTCTAGACTTCACATAGCCTTCAGAACCATAACTTTATTCCCATTCTTATTCCCTTGTATGTGCAAGGGATTTTCCCCAAAAAATGCAGTGGTCCGCCCATTAAAGATAACGGGTTAAGTTTCCAAAAGCGGACACCAACCGGACCCACATATTGGAGTACAAATAATATAGGTATGGTCCGAGATACCTCTTGACAAATACTTAATATCGGTGACCAAGGGGGTCAGGGAAGAGGTCAGTAATGTCAAGTCTATTCTGGAAAGCGAGTGATGGATGGACACGTGGCGGATACGTATTCAGCATCTGCTGAAAGGCTAGGATGGGAGGGAATGAGTTAGCTGGGCTGGAGTCATCCTGCACAGGAGACTGGGAAGAGCAGGAGGAAAAAGTAGTGAAGTGCCAGCTGATATGTTCCAGTTTGGCGGCACCTGTGGCCACAGAACCAGTCTACCCCATGGCGAGAAAGCGAGTTGTCCAGAGATGTCCACTAAGGGGAAGAAAAGGTAATGAAGATTGCTGAAGAAAGTCCTCAATCAGCAGGAGAGCCCGGAAGGAAGAAGGGTCTCCAGAGGTGGCTGAGCAGACAGGGTCCAGCAGCAAATAGGGTAGGGCTCCTCCTCCCTGGAGGAGAAGGCGGGTGTCGATCCTCAACAGCATCGGAGGCTCCAAAAGGCCCCAAGGGACCAGTCATAGAGGCCTCAGGATCTGCTACCCAGGTGGAAGCACAATGATAGTGGGAGGATGGCCCAGCCAGAGTGCCAGCAACATTGGGATACTTGGCACCTGGCCAAGATGGCAACCGCAATAACTGAGGCAGAGCAGAGTGGAAGCTCTGGACAAGCTAAGCCCTCCGGAGAAGAATGGCCATCGGCAGTGTCAGAAGGTTCTAGTGGAAGAGGAGGAGACTGCGGCACCTGGATGTGACACTGATGGCAGTGGGCTGGATACAAGGCAGCGGAGGAGGCACAGGTGAGCTCAATCTGTGCCTGAGAGAATCAGGAGGTAACCAGCAGGGTTTTAGGCTACCAATAGTGGCAGATGGTGGGTTCAGGATAAGAAATTCAGGATGGGATAGAGGACCTCACCCTGCTGCACCCTACTGCAAAGACACCCAAGCCACGCCACCAATATGATGATTACAGTCAATAGTCCAGGGGCGGAGCTAAAGTATTTTTATGGGCCCAGGTGCAAAAGCTCATTTTATAANAAAAATACAATTTAAAAAATGACATCTGTTTTCATTGTATTCCAGCATGTACATTACATTAATAGTAGCACTCTAGGACTTACACTTAAAAAAAATACTAAAACCTACAAAAATGAAGATTTAATTGCCATAATTATAATGATGATAGTGACCATATTACACAAGTACAAGGACAAGGGACCAGATCCTGGTTGCTTCACTCTGGCAGCATGCCAGTCATTTCCACCACCAAGGGCTACATTTACTACACTGCAGTAATGGAAAGGTGNATGGATTCTAACTCTCATGTGTGTATTGTGTGTTAGTCAGGGACACATGTACACAATTATAATAAAGATTTAGCAACACAGAAAGTTCAGAAAGTTCCCATGAATCGGAATTGCAAGTTTTTTTTTTCATAAANGTTTTATTAGATTTTTCATAGGGTACAACAGGAAATCATGAAATGCAGGCAAGCGTTGTAACAGATGACGGTCAGTACATCAAAGTAAAGAGCAGACAAAAACAAATAGGAAGCGAAGCGTCACCTGCAATAACAGGTAGGCAGATTCTTGCACTTCACGACGCAAAAGGGGGAAAAACCTAAGGAGGCATAGGGAAGAAAGAGACAAGGAGCAAGAAAAGAGAAAGGACAAAGTAACCGGGAAGAGAGGGTCCCAGACATGGGGGGTAGGGGACAAGGAAAAGGAGGGGGAAGGGGAGGGGTGGAGTCACACTGGCCGGTATCCACGCACCCACTAGCCAGAGAGTCCTATATCAGGCATGGCGCAGCAAATACCACATGGTGTTCTTAAATAGGGAGTAAATATGGGTCTGGGTAGAGTNATCCAGCAACGCAATATAGGGGCCCCACTTCCTGTAGAAGCATTGCACACCCGATTCTATATTGGGTAGAGTCGCCCTTCTATCAAAATAGATAGTATGGAGCAGGAAGCTACGAACTGTAGAGAAGCAGGGCGGAATCGAGGAGGTCCATTGCATCAAGATCAGGGAGAAGCTGCAGCGCAAATGAGGTATTGAGAAAGGAGACTATCTTATTCCAGAATCTCATGATCTTACGACAGGACCAGAAAGTATGGAAGAAGGTAGCATATGGCTGGCAACACTTTAGACATTGTCCAGTGTCCAGAATTGCGAGTTTAATGGTTTTTGCCAACCCTAAAATTCTTTAAAGCAATAGAAAGATATCAAAACCCCCCACAGTGCCATATTGTCACNTAGGGGCCGATTCAATCCCCTTCGCGCGTTCTTTTTCTGCCTTACGCTATTTGCGTAAGGCAGGAAATCTCGCGTTTTTTCGTTTGCACCTCATAGAGGTGCGTACAAAAAGATGTGAGATTTCAGTCCCGTAATTGACGGGAAAAAGCGCACTTCGCGTTTTTTCCCGTCTTCGCGCGGGATTGAATCGGCCCCTTATACATAAAGAAAAGTGCCTATATTGTAACAAAACCATGAAGAAATGATTCTCAGAAGTGTCAAATCAGTGCAACTCTGGATCAGCCCTCATGTGACTTCTGCCTGTATGGTGGTTCCTCTTTCATGAAGTAGTGATAACAATTCCTCTGAAGCCCACTTGCCTGAATAAGGGGTTAAATGACTTGTGAGGCTGAACGCTGCTCTCTGGTGTGGTCCTGGAGGAGGGGTAATGGTGTAATGGTGATAATAACTCCAGTACACTGCTGCTAATTGCTGTGTCTGTCCTCCCCCCGAAAGTGAAACCTGAGCTCAGTCCTGCACTCTTGCGACCGTTGCGACCCCTATTGCTACACCGCTGCAATAGTCCAAAACATTTTATGCTGATGTTGATCCATTATGTTCTTGTACAAAAAAGCCTTGCCACGCAGCTTAGAAGTTTACATGTATATTTGTCCTTCCTAGAATTATTTTTGTTCTTCTTGTGAAATTATTGTAATGTTTCCAGCTGACTGAGTCCAGAACTGTATTTAAATCCACATCTGTTTTTAATATTGTGATATTTCGTCCGAAAATTTGTTTAATGTCTTTTCATTGTTGGCAAAAACATGGTACTAACCTGATCTTTCTTTTACTCCCAGGCTGTTTTGATTTATTTTTTCACTGTTAATAGACAAAGTCGCAATAGCCACATTGCATAAAAAGCACATATGTAAATGAGNAAAGGGGCATTTACATGAGTTGAAGTCGCAGGAGCACAGGGGCAGCTTTGCACCCACCTCCACTAATGCGCAGATCGGCAAAGCATGTGTCGCGCAATTGCATGTGATTTTTTTGTCATGAATTATGAGTTATTAGACTTGTGCTAGGAAAAATCATCTCACATCTGTAATACAAGGCCAGATTCAGATTTACACTCTCATTACTTAGATGGGCATATAAGATAAATCTGAAATTTTCAATCTCCCTGCTTAATAAATTTAGACCATAGGGTGATATTTTATTGGCTAAAGAGTAAAGGCTGGGAAAACTGCATTGAGGGTTTTTGTGTATTGATGTGGTGTGATTTAACATCTTTGGAGCCCTTTTGAATTTATTTTTAGATATTTTTTTTACTAGAAGCGTGCATGCACATTCCAGATGTTGTCGGGCAGAATTGCAAATATACAGAACAATGTTCCATGCACTTGTAATTATGTCTCCTGGGCTGGACCTTTACCTCCTGCCCACCATTTGTGCCCACTATTTCCTTGGGTCATATATAATGTGTTGTTAAATTGAGAGACTCCCCATAGCATTGACTATGTACGACCCTGCAGAAATNATGTGGTGCCTTATAAATGTTAATAATAATAATAATAACAATAATAGCATCTTCAAAAAATGTCTTCTCTGAAACAGGAGTGCTAGAGAGGCAATTTTTGGGGGTCATTATGGGGAGCCTCTCAAGGTGAGTTTGCTCTATATTTAAAAACACATAATATATGACCCAATTAGTAACTCTGACAGTTTTAGTGTTAGTGTATAAAATGTACAAACTAGGTAATGTAATTGCTCCCCTAACCCCTTTTTTGTTTATTCCCCCCTNGTATAGATATACTGTTCACAAAAAATCTTAATCTTCAAAGCGTATGACCTTTTTGATCTTCTACTCACATTTAATTACAGGTGTCAGTAAATCTCTAAGCGTGCATTATCTCTAAGCGTGACCAAGCAAACCCCCAAATTTTCATTATAGTATAGAGGACACCATTTTGTTTAAGTTTAAGCAAGTTGATTTTTCGGACTGCGTATGTCACAACAGGAGCTAACATTAAATATTGGAGGCATAGAGGGTAATCTGCCTGTGTTTACAACAGGGTTGACAACTTATTTTNAGGTAATGCTCTTCCTGAATTTTAAGTAATACTTCCGTTATCCCAGGAGAGTATGCAAACTCTTGGGAACTGGACTAAAGCAGTGATTTAATGTAAATCACTGCCTTTGGCTTGATTGTTACAAAGAATGNGCGGGACTAAATGATGTCAAGCCCTGTTCATCCCTAGTAAAAGTAGATTTTACCATTCAGGAGATGACAAAGCTTCAGGCATGANTTGTATAAACCAAGCTGCAAGCTGCCATGTTTTGGTTATTACTGGGAGGGAAAATGAGAAAGTGGAGGTTTTAGACTGGAGCATGAGCAGCAATGTTTCCCCGCAATTTCAAATAACATTTTAAGCACCATTTCTTTAGCGCATGTTTTGATGCATATACTTAGCATTGTTGAGAAATTCCAGGAGACACGTTATAACTTTTTTTTCTCTTATCTTTTTGCAAAACAAAAAAAGGAATGCCCTGATGAAATGACACTTTCACAGAGCCAAAACAAGAAACAGATACAAATTACAAGATGAATCCTCAATGCAGTTTGGAAGCTTAAAAAAAATGTGGCATTTGATTTAACTAAAAAAATAGATATAATATTTTAACATTTAACAATCTCTATTTATTATTTATCCTGAAACCTTTCTTATTGTAGATGGCATTTTGAATATTAATAATATATTTGAATACAATCCTTTTTTTTATTACTTATTGTCTGTATAGTATAACATAAACCTTCTTTTTATCTCTGCATTGTAGACTGTAACAAATAGAATTCATCCTTGCAAACTGACACGTGTGTGCCCTCATTGCTCAGCATAAAAATCCAACTGAAAGCGATTTATGTATTTTGTTATAGAACATATTTAAGTGACATATTAATGTGTTCTCAAGGAGGATGAGTTAATGAATGTGTCTAATGAAATAACAGCCTTTAAATCATATTCACTGTATTTAGATTTTTCAAAATTAATGTTTTAGAAAAACAAAAATATTTCTGTAAATCTTTGACTGCCAAGATTTAGCATTGTAAGTGGGAAGTGTTATAGACTAACATGTCTTATATGAAGAAAAATNTATTTATTTATTTAGTTACATATTGTGGTTATTTTATAAGCCTAAAACACAGAACAAGAAGCACTGCAAAACACTGATAATAGCATTATAACAATGATTAGGGAAGCAGTGCCTTATTCTTGTCCCAAGAGATTTGCAGATTCTCCCAGGAGAAATGCCCAAAATTCCGAAATTGTCGGCATTGAGCTCACATTTGAAACATGCATTACACCTCTAAGCCTATTTGCAAGTATCAAATAATATTTTTTATAATTAACTAAAACTGACTTAATGAACATGTTGCAATTGTAATAATTTTTACATAATTACTTTTTGTAAAAAAACAAAAACAAAATATTTTAATATTATCTAAAAAAAATGAATCTTTAATTAGACTAACCATGAATTCTGTAGGTCTGTGTTGTAATAATTTATTTGGAGCAAAGTATGTAACAGCTAGAAGCTGTTATTAACTAACACAGCTCACAGCTACTGTGAAATGCCTACATTGTCATTTACATATAGTGGAACTCTGCTTTTCTCTAGCACACAGCAATGGGTCAGTCACTTTTTTTGCACTCTCTCCTGTACTGTTTTGCAGTGAAAAATGAATATCTTAAATATGCTATGTGGACCAACCAATAGAATTAAATGNAGCATTTTTCTGAAATGGTCTGTCGCCACCCAGATGGTACTGAAACCTNGGGCTGGTGGTAGATTGACAATGAAATCCATATACAATTCTGGCCAAGGGGAGCAGACACAGGTAAGAGTTGGCCACAGGGAACATTTCGTTATTCTGGGCACAGACTTCACAAACCGATACAAAGTTCTTGACATACTGCTGAAGAGATGGGCACCAGGTGAGACAAGACAATGATTGACATGTCTTGGAAGATACCCAGATGACACGAGGTCTGACTGGAATGGAATTCAGCGAGGATGACTTTGTAAAGAGGAACTGGAACAAAAAGGAGTCTCGGGTGGTGCCAGTCTGGTGAAGACTGGATTTATATTTAGACAACCATGGGTGTGGGATCTTGTTTAGAAGAATGATAATCTTAAAAACTCTGGGAAAATGCATCTTCCTTGAGATTTGTGGAGCCAAATTAAACAGTGAAGTGAGGAATAAAGCCCAACAGGACTGTCTAGTATTCAATCTTTTGGCGAACTGGGTGTATTGGAGATTTTTATGATCTGCATATACCGCAACGGGGAAACTGACATCTTCAGTCAATGCTGCCATTATTTGAATGCCAATTTAATTGCCAGAAGCTCTCATTGTCCACATCATAGTTGGCCTCAGCAGAAGAAAATGTACAATAAAAAAGGCACATGGATGAAATTTTTGATCGATGGGCTCAATTTGGGAAAAAATGGCACCAGCTCCAACATTAGAAGCATCCGTCTCCACAATGTAAGGGCAATTAGGATTAGCATGTTGAAACACAGGTGCAGACACAAAGGTTTTCTTAAAAAATCTAAAACAGCATTGTCATGTCAACTGTAGTTATTACCTTTCTGGGTCAAGGTGGTTTCTCTAGACATAAGCAAACAAAAATTCTTAATAAACCTACAATAAAAATGTGAAAAGCTTTGAAATCGTTGAATTGATTCCAAGTTTGTTGGTCGCACCCAAGAGAAAGAGAATCCTTTGGTAGTACTGATATTAGACTAAGAAGGTTGCTTGATCAACGTCACACGTCACACCTTTGCATATAGGTGATAATCCCAGAGTCTGTAGAACAACACATGGATATGATGTTCAGACAAAGAATTGGAAAAAACAAAAATAACATCCAGACAAATGATAAGAAATCTTCCCAAGATGTCATGAAATATGTCATTAATAAAGTCTTGAAAGACCATAGAACACACACAGGTAAAGAAAAACAAGAAGAACAAGAACCATTCCAACAAATAGTCTGTCGATAACTNAGTAACTGGGTTGTGTTTTCTTAAGTAGGGATGACTGAGAGTAAAAGGAACAGAGGGACTTGAAATGAGAAAAGAAACACAGCAGGAGAGGAATTCAGAATTAATCCTCCAGATAAAGGGTTACCATCCATGGAACAAACAGATAACCAACAGAAGCAGAGGCAAATAAAGGGATCTCCACTATGCACAAAGGCGGTAGAAGAGATCTTGTTGTTGCCATAGGAGGTGGTTACAAGAAATAATAGAGAGTTTGTACTGGAAACTAAATGCAGACCTTCCACTGTCTTTTACAGCCTTGTTAGGGCACAGTTGAGCAAAATGTACTCTTTGGCCACAATACAGATATAACCTCTTTAGCAGTAAGTCCTTAGTTGCATTGGTTTATATGAATGCCCAAATAATCGTGTGGAGGTAAAGACATTAAGCTTTCTTGTAATCTTCAGTCTATCTTCATCACAAGACCATAAGAACCTCCAGAGTATCATGAGTTGATTTAGAGAAGTAATCTTCTGCAGAATTCTTGCCTTGAATAATAGACCGGAGTTGAGTCTCGGCAGCAGTAACACTGGCTGCATCGCCATAAATTCGTCGCAAGACAGAAACANCGTTTTTAACAGAATGGAGGACCATGAGCAGGAAGGTCAAAATCCCACATCTGTCTCTCTNAAGCAGTGTGATGATAATCCCCTCATGTTGCTCCAAGCCTGAAGAGTGCGATTATAGTGTGAAATAGACATGACAACTTTCCTTGAAGCTTAAAAAACCACTCCGTTCTCCAGAAAAGTGGTCTGAAGGTTAATCCTTGGTTTGCATGCGAATTCAGAAGCTGACAGTGCAAGCTGATGAGGTGAAGCAACTTGCTTTTGAATCTTGTTCCACTTGGGAGACTGTCTAGATCTGGTTCCCCAGGACCTGAGCCAGACTCACTGAGATGGTTACTAGGCATGGATAAATTGTCTGATTTGGCCGGATGNTGGACAGCTGAACTACTCTGTAACTGGTGGGTTATAATGCTAAACAAAGAACCAAAAATAGAAGGATGAGTGCTATATGTTAAAATAGGTACTAAAATAATTGATACAATAATTAGGAAATCACAGATAGAAAAAAGAGCAAAAAATTGCTAGCAAAACATGTTGAGATGCTTGGGTGCTTGGGAGTCTAAATGTACTAGAGCCTCTGAAAGTTAGAATGGACTTGTAGTGGCGAGGCAGTGACAGTTGCGGTCCCAGACAAGGCTNACCACTGAAAGAGTAGAATAAGCCCCAACAATGGACACAGGACAGAACAACACTAAAAACACTGAACAAAGAATAAGAGAGACAGAGAGAGAGAGAAAGAAAGAGAGACAGAGACAGACAGACAGACAGATAGAGAGAGAAACACTGGAACCCAACAAAGAGGAAAGGAAACAGATAGAGAAAGAATGGGAGAAATAAAGAGAGAAAAGAAGGTTGATGAGGGTGAAGCTGGAAAGTAGATGCTCTCTCAGTCTAGCACTATAACCAGTGCTAGACTAAGAGAGTGCCGGATATAAAAAAGAAGCGATGATACAATCAAGAGGTGGCCCAGGTAACCTCCAGCTATGTCACCAGTGGAGAACTGGCTTCCAAGATAATAGCCAAGCTCCTCTGAGCTTTCACAGCACTTTCTGTGTTTATCTACTATTGGAGATATAAGGCCAGATTCAGCTTTTCACTCTCATGACTTCTCTCATGGGCAAAACCATGTTGCGGGGAGGTAAATTTAATTAGTAATCAGCATAACAGGTGACAGCTGATGTTTCCAGCCCAAGTCTAATAACAGTGTAACAGTAAAGCTGGCCATACACCAGAAAGATAATCTTTCCAATCAACAGATAAATGACCCTCACAGCAGAAATCTGTNACATGTGTACTCACAAAACATGCATTTAATGAGTGCATATCTAACAGATTTCTGCTGTGAGGGTCATTTATCTGTTGATTGGAAAGATTATCTTTCTGGTGTATGGCCAGCTTAACGCTGGTCAATATCTGTGTGCAAATTGCAAAAATAAAGTATTCTCCCTGCATGCACACACTGACATTCATTTTATCTCCCCTGCAATTCAACATAGTTTTACCCATGAGAATGTAAGTCATGAGTGTAAGTCATGAGAGTGAAAAGCTGAATCCAGCCCATAGCCTCCAGAACTGAACACAACAAGATTTAGAAAACCTTCTTAATATTCTTGTAGTGTCCCGAATATTACTGGTGCCTCCCAAACATTCTTGTACCAACTATTTACTCTCTATATAAATATTACAACTATATACTCTACTATAAAAACACAACACTTATTAAATATTTATAATTTAATTAAATGGGAAAAAAATTAATTACAAACTTTTGTCATAGAAAATGACCTGCACCTTTGACTTACACTATCTCTATCCTTAAGCATCGGGCATATTTAAATGAGAAAAAGGGCATTTCAATGTGTATAGCTGGGCACACACGGTAAGATAAATTGTTCCAATTTAAGGATTTTTTCAAGTGTGGGCAAAACCATGCTGAATTGCAGGTGGCGGTAAAATGAATGTTAGTGTGTGCATGCAGGGAGAATACTTTATTTTTGCATTTTGCACACAGATACTGACCAGCATTACTGTTACACTGTTATTAGACTGGTGCTAGGAAACATCATCTCTCACCTGTAATACTAATTGCAAGTAATGACATTTACCTCCCCTGCAATTCAACATGGTTTTGCCCACTCTTGAAAAAATCCTTAAATTGGAACAATTTATCTTACCGTGTGTGCCTAGCTTATGTCACTGCTGCAAGGAAATGCAAGCAACTACATGCTATTCAGAGATGCAGCTCTTAATAGCATGGATACTGCGTGTGCACACTGTGCACACCAAAAACTCTGAATCGCAGGGGCGTACCTACAAAAGGCTGGGCCCCATAGCAAACCTTTCAATGGGGCCCCCCTTCCCTATTTATTAGATAGATGCCCAGGCCTCCTAGGGCTGCGGGCCCCATAGCAGCCGCTATGCCTGCTATAGTGGTAGTTACACCCCTGCTGAATCGGGTCCCCTCTCCCAAATGTGGTCACCATGCACCTGTGTTNTCTTGCTCTGCTAAAATGAATGAATGTCACAATAGAAACATATTTTTGATGGAACCATAAAATACAGCAAAATAATTTTAAACAGATTTCAAAATCATTCACACCTCATTGTTGTGCAGTTTACTACAATGATAAAATAGACTGTATACCATATTGTAATTTTTAGCACCTTTGTTTAGAAGTTCTTTTGTGCTTGTGATTTTTGAACTTCTGTCCTAAATCACAGAAAGTACACATCATTCTTTTCAAACAAAGCAAGAAGTGTCTATTTTTACCACATCATTTTGTCTAATAAGTTTCACCTGTTTCCCATTATAACACTATATTTATTGCTGATCATTTGTGCTGCTTGCAGGGTAATTATCTTGACATCTCTCTGTGGAGCAGATGCCAAAGAATAGCAATCACATATACTAGAAGAAGGACAGTAATGTGTACAGCACACTCATGCATGGCTCTTATCTTGGAATTTGTCAAGTATGATAATGAGTCTAGTAGCTGACTAGTCAGAGAAAATACAATTTTCGTAAATGCTGTGTTTGTTAATGCTTTTGACTCTTAATTGCATTCTGGTACTGTTTTACCCCTTTTAACTCTTTTAATAACCAGCAGCACTTTTAATTAAATGTGCTAAGCTCAAATGCTAAATGTATTACTTTCCCAGATTAGGCTTTCGGAATATGAAGAAAAGGTTAGAACTTATAAAGTATTTTCAATTATTCTTATAAATGGAGACTTAATTGTTTTCATTATTTATAATAATAATAAAATACTAATAATAAAATACTAATAATAATAATATATTATTATTAACTATAAGTATGTAGTCTCAAAAATTGTTTTGCTATATATTTGCTATTTTTTTTTTGCTATTTTAACTATATTGTTTCCATCTAGGACCTATATGACTCAATTGTTACCATCTAGGGACCTGATTCAGCGTTCCTGGCGGCCGCCATGTACACTAGATACAGAGCTGCGCAAAACCGCAGCTCTGAATACAGCACAGGGAAAGGGGCATGCCTTATGCCCCGCTTCCCTGCACTCATTTAAACATCGCAGAGGCTCCGGATGCTTTATCCGGAGCCGCTGCGAGCATATCGCTGCGAGCAGGAGAGCCGACATTCAATGCCGGCTTTCTAATGTAACAAAAAAAATATAAATAAATAAATAATGTAAAAAAAAACCACACAGACACATTTTAAATATTAAAATCATATTTTATTCATTTATTGTTTGGAACGCCCTTTTTCTCATTTGCATTTGCCGGAGTCGCAGACACACGGAGCTGGGCTTTGCGCCCGACCCCGTGCTATTCAGAGCCGATCTGCGCATGCACATGATCAGCCTGGCTGGCGGAGACGCAGGGCTGAATCAGCGCCTAGGACTCTATTTTGGGGGGTTTGGATCAGATTTGATTATTATTTGTTTGTTTTTGGAACTTTATTAATGTGTATGAATACCAGCAATTAGTGATATATTTTGTGTGTTTATAGACTTTTATGAATATGGATGCATAAGCAATACACTACTTCATGATATCAGCTTCATTTTTTCTCCAACTCCCACTATGATCCAGTACCTCATGTTTTCTTTTGAATTCTCCAAATCTACTCAACTACTCTTGGATCCCCATGTTTTCTCTCCAGATCACTGCTCAATATACACCGTGGTATACCGACACCTTTTCTCCCATATAACCCCCAACTTGAGGGGGAACTTACATCACTAAATTTTGGTTATTGTTAAAACCA
>JABWIB010001337.1:33230-47770 GCA_016617825.1 Platyplectrum ornatum | reverse complement strand
TTAATGACCCACCTCCTCATTCCACTCTCATAATAAAGCAAACATTGTATATGTTTCTTGTCTTTTTGATTAACTTATTGTATAATACAGTAAACTGTTTTTAATTAAATTTTTCTGTTTACTGTTACCTGTAACCCATGTTTGTCTGTAAAGGTGCTTTAATAATCCTAAATAAAAAATTAAGAGTGGGCAAAACCATGTTGAATTGCAGGGGAGGCAAATTGAACTAATTGCAATCAGTATTACAGGTGACAGATGATGTTTCCAGCACAAGTCTAATAACAGGGGGGCTGATTCAGCCCTGCGTCTCCGCCAGCCATTGTCCTATGGACAATTACCTGCCTCATTAAGGTTTAAAAAAAGGTGTAAAAAAAAATAAATAAATGAATAAAATACTATTTTGAATGCACACGCTGGCAGAGTCTCCAGACACAGCGTCCGGAGCCTCTGCATTTTTTTAAAAAGCGCAGGGAAGCGGGGCATAAGGCATGCCCCTCTCCCTGCGCTTTTGTACAGCTCTGAATAGCACGTACCTGGCGGCCGCAGCGTCGGCCGCCTAAAACTCTGAATCAGGTCCAGAGTAACAGTAAAGCTGGTCAGTATCTGTGTGCAACATGCAACAATAAAGTATTCTCCCTGCATNCACAAAATAATATTTTACATTTAAAATTTTAGTTTTACTTCCCCAGTAATTCAACATGGTTTTATCCAGGTGTAACTTTACACTCTTAAGCTGGGTACACACAAAGCGATTTGTCGTCCAATCTGAAAATTAGCATATTTGAGAACGATCTGACATCTGGAAAAAATGTAGCGCCCTAAAGCGTACATACGGAGCGATTTTTCTGCGAAAATCGCGCGATTTTCCTTTTTCTGACGATCGTGCGACACCACTACATCAATACATACACATATAAACCACAGCGCCGAACTATCGTTAGCCGATACACATGTGACGATTTAGCACTCTTTCATCGTTTGTAAATTCTACCTGCAGTAAGATAAAACTGTCGTATCGATCACATTTTCAAACGATCTCAGGTGCNAAAATTAGTGCATAAGGCCGAACACACAGGTACGATAAATCGTTTACGATCGAAAAACCGCTACATCGTAACGACAAATCGATTTGTGTGTACCCAGCTTTACATTCAAGTTTAGATCTGGTCCATTGTGCTGTCCCCTTTAACTGTATCCTATATGCTTGATACCCTCAACTCCTAAACAAACACAAGCCTGGCTCTANATTTCTACACTGCTTTTTGTGTATCTACTGTGTCTGTGTCATACTGGACTGGATCCAGAATTACATACTTTTGAACTTATGAGTAAAGTTAGGAGTGAGTAAAATCATGTTGAATTGCAGGGAAGATACCTTTAATTGGTTGCAAACCGTATTAGAGTTGAGAGATGATGTTTCCAGCCCAAGTGTAATAACAGTGTAACAGTAACGCTGGTCAGTATCTGTGTGCAAAATGCAAAAATAAAGTATTCTCCCTGCATGCACACACTGNCATTCATTTTACTTTACCAGCATTTCAATATGGTTTTGTACACAGTTCAAAAGTACTTAAGAATGGATCAAGTCCATAGATAGAGACACGACATTACCCAAATAAGTCATATGCCTATACTTTAGTTTCTCCAGTGTGTGTCATCCAGTCATTGGGTCCAGCCTTGTGGAGGAAGCCAGGAACTCTTCACTTCATTAACCTCTCTGTCCCTGGGGATTGTTGCTTCTAGTCACATTCAGTATGAAACTTGGAGGTGGGTTAGTTAATGTGTTATTTTGACAAAGCTCCCACAGACTGTCTGTGTTGGGTTAGAATATGAGACGTCATGCAAATGAATGCATGCCACAACTGCTCTTTTCACAGCGTACAAAGGACTGAAATTGCTGTATATAAATGTGGAAAATGCTGATATTTTGTTTTCTTTAAATATCTCGCCTTTGGAGTGCTGAGTTTCATTGGTGCCATTTCCTGGGAGTTTTTTTGGCTTCTTATCGCTGTTTTTCAGAGAGCTGAATACAAATGAGCCTGTTCTGCAGTACTCCCAGCAATCTCCAGCTAGAACACTGGTGACTGGTTTCCATTCATCTGAGGATGAGTGATTATTGGAAGAAATTTGCAATCAAACTTACACAATGGCACGCAATGTATAATTAGTGAAGGTGTATATAGTGTTTAATGGCAGCTTCCCTTGGTGATACCTGATTTAAGGCTTCAATGCAGCGCAGGAAACATTTGCAGAGTTCAGCGTTAAGGGCCTTTCAGTCTGCTGTGTTAGTGAGGATCAGGGGACACAATGGCAAACAAGTCCCACAACTTGAACAAAGCACGGAAGATTTAACAAGTCAGCAGCTGGCTATTTTAGGAAGTGGTGACCCGTATTCGGGAAGCTCACAGTATATCCCGCTAAATGAGGCACTGAGTTCACTTTGCAATAAATCATTACAGCTCAGCACCTGTCACACATGACTGACAGGTATATTAATACATTTCCAAGCAATTAAAAAAAGTGAATTGTTTTAATTATCTGTGGAAAAACCAATTACTCATAAATAAAGTTTTCAAAATGTCCAATAATGTTATTTTAGTTCTGCAGCTAAGAATATGAAACATAGATGTTATAGAGCACAATAGACACATGGCAGAAGGAACGGCAGCTTTATGAATGGATCTGCATCCTATCAATCACTAGGAAGTGAAGTGACATCGCAAAGGGCTTGTGTGCTCTCATGAGGTGTGATTAATATTAATGAAGCATTTGGATATATTTTCTTATATGAGTGGTCCCCAAACTTTCTCAGTTCAAGGCACCCTTAGGGTCTCCATATTTTTTCAAGGCACCAGACAATGCCATTTTTAAAGTCACCATAAAGTTGTCTCCCTAATTCTCATCTTCTTTCCCATTCTTTTTATTATTACTCTATTTCCTTCCTCACCTCCTTCCCTTTATCATCTCCCCATCCCCATTTATCACCAAACTATTATAATCAACCTCGCCATATATCATCTCCTAATTTTCATCATCTTCCCATCACCTCCTCCTGTGTTGTCCCCCTCACCATCATCTCCTCCTGTGTTATCTTCCTCCCCATCCTCTCCTCCTGTGTTGTCCCCCTCCCCATCACCTCCTCCCATGATATCCCCCTCCCCATCATTTCCTCCTGTGATATCCTCCTCCCCATCATCTCCTCCTGTGTTATCCCCTCCCCATCATCTCCTCCTGTGTTATCCCCTTCCCCATCATCTCCTCCTGTGTTATCCCCCTCCCCATACTCTCCTCCTGTGTTGTCCCCCCTCTCCATCATCTCCTCCTGTGTTATCCCCCTCCCCATACTCTCCTCCTGTGTTGTCTCCCTCCCCATCATCTCCTCCTTTGCTGTCCCCCTCCCCATCATTTCCTCCTGTGTTATGCCCTTCCCCATACTCTCCCCTCGGGATGTCTCCCTCCCCATCACCTCCTCCTTTGCTGCCCCCCTCCCTATCACCTCCTCCTGTGTTGTCCTTCTCCCCATCATCTCCTCCTGTGTTGTCCTCTTCCCCATTATCTTCTCCTGTGTTGTTTCCCAGCAACAGAAATCTTTTCATTTACTAAACCACAGGAATATCTTATATTAGAGTTCACAAAAGACAAAATGGTGTAAGACAAAATTATGTAGAAACATAAATAATGAATGCAGACCCCTAAATAGCACATATACTTTTTATTTATTGCAGTCTAGCTAGCAAAAAATAATATTGTTAAGCGCAGTATGGTTCTTCTCTACAGGTAATCACCAAATAAAATAATAACAACCTTGGCTAGGAATACAAATATAAATTTGCTGTTACATAAAAGGAATTATTAATTAATGCTGACAAATATGTTAACAATGGTATCTAAATCAATTCTAGAAAATAACTCAATGACCAATCTAATTATGTATTCTACATAGTCAGTCCTAATGCCAACAAATATATATATAGCACCAAGACATTGATTTTCTGCTCACAGTAAATGTAGGTAAAAATAGTATTTATTCATCAAAGTGATCAAATAGCAACAAACAATGCACATTTAACATATTACACACAGGAAATAAATATTACTTTGCTGACTAAGGAAAGCCATCATTGATTTGTTGTGACTTATAAAACTTTAATGTAAAAAGTAATGGTATTTGTTTTTCTTTTTGAAAACTGGGAGTGCAGATATGGATAACTTGGTGAACAGAAAGACAGAAGAGCGTGGGAGGAAATTCTTGTATAGGTCATTTATGTTAGGAGTAGAAAAGGACAAGTGTAATAATAGTATTCTACCATTAAGAGGGAAACATTTCAAGATCAATTTCCCATGTGCTCTTTACTCTGTTGCACAGGATCCAAGGAATTCAGTTTTTTTTATTATGTATCAAAAAGGATGGGTGCTAAATGTGCATTTGAGGAAGGCTAGAAATATATACCAGTAATTAGGAATAATAATATATTATGTGTTATTAAAAATAATACAATTCAGGAATTTTTACTATCTATTGACCTGATCCAGACCTCCATGCAAGTCACACTGTATGCAAATGTTATCTTCTTTTTCTACAATTTTTCATATATCTGCATTCGCCCCACATTGTACCTATGAAACTGGAAAAACAGGATCACGGAAAAGATAATAGGTCAAGATTGGGTATATACTGACAATAAAGCATATAGATAAAGGAAAACAATAAAGAAAAAAACAACTTAAATTACAGCGCTAGGCACTCTACAACTAAATCTGACATCTGCCAAGGCTTGGACATCCACACTGTAATGTTTAGCAAAACACTACAGGTCTTCAATAGAGGCTGATCCTTTCTCAGCCCCCAAAGTTGCAACTGCCCTTTTAGTGTGGTCTTTGAGGTTCTCTGGTAGCTGTACTTTCATAATTATATAGGCTTCACATATACAGGTTCTAATCCATCTAGCTGATTTCAAAGCTAGACCCCTATTTCTGACCATCAGTCAAGATAAATAACTGCTTTGTCTTTCTTAGCTTCTTATTACGGTTCACATATACTTTAATAACCTGATGAGGTGCAGTCTTACACGTGAGCCATTTAACCAAAATATTTTGGAGTGGCTTGAAAGGTTTTTGTGTGTGGACATCTAAAACCAAGTTGAGATCCCAGGGTGCTATAGGACTTCTATACCCTGGACTGGTCTTATTGGCTGCTTGCAGGGTTTGAACCACGGCATCTGAGAAGCCTCGTTTCTTTAGCGCTTGGGTCTCAATAAGCCATCAGCCTTAGGGAATTTGGATTTAGATTACTGATTTCCCCTTGTGTCAGTAGATCTGCTAACTTGGGAAGTATCCAGGGTCTGCCCACTGCTAGATTCAGAAGCTTGGGTAACCAGTGTCTTCTGGGCCATAAAGGAAGAACGGCTATGTATCTGACTTTTCATTTTTTGACTTTCCTTGGGAACCTTGATATTAACAGTAAAAAAGTGTACGCCAGGCTGAATGGCCATTGGATGGACAATGTGTCTACAGCTAAAGCTCTGGGATCCCTGCATCTTGAACAATACTTTTCTGCTTTTGTTTGTATTGTTATTGCCATGAAGTCTATCTGGGGCTAACTCCATTTCTGTTTTAGAAGATAGAAGGCGTCTTGTTTTAGCTCGCATTCTCCCTGGTGCAGAATTTGCCTGCTGAGCAAATGTGCCATTATATTGACTTGCCTGCAAGGTATATGGCTCTTATATCCAGATCCGACCCAGACAAGTACTGTATAGGAAGGACTTCCATCATTAGAGAACAACTCTTTGTGCCTCCTTTGTTAAAATGTTGACACACAGCACCACTCTCATCTGTCATTTGAGTGACATACCCTTTATATGTCATATCCATCGCAGACTGCACCCCATCCTGATGTACTTGCATCTGTGGTAACAATGATCTGATGTAAGTGTGAAAACATTCTTCCTCTGTCCAATGTTGAATCTTCTAGTCACCATTGGATATCTACACTAGCCACTTGTGTCAAGAGAATTTTCTGTGACAAATCCTTTAGATTCTTGTTCCATTGCATTAGAAAACAAAATTTGGTCCATGTCACCATGGAATGTAATCTTCGTTTGTTCTAATGCTTGATGAGGAGAGTAGGCTACTACAAGTATGAAATATGAAATCGTCCAGATAAGCATACACTTGGATGTTGAGCAGGTGTAGATAAGTGAGGTGACTACAAGAACTTTTAGTATTCTGAATTCGATTTTGTGACCATTCGTATTATTTCAAACTGGAGACTCCATCTGTCTGAAGTGGTTTTTATCCAGACTTTTTGAAATTTCAAAAGCCGACCTCCTAATGCTACTTCGGACCTGGCTGTCATCGCATTATTGTTGGAAACTTGGATATCTTGTTGGATATCTTGAATGAGTTTCAACAAATCAACTCTTCTGATATTATCAGTCGTATTGGCCTCCAGAGCACTGTATCATCCATGCAGAATTCTAAATGTTACCACTGTAGTTATAGCGGGTTTTAACACTGCCCCTGCCACATAATATTGATTTCTAAGGCTCATTGGTTCCCTAAAAATACGCAAATCTTTAATCAGTATGGTAGTTCTTCGGGACAGAACCCAAAATAGATGCCGCCATCGCTGCCAAGGCTGGCCAGCGCCTCTCTCCCTCTGCCTAAAGCAGAAAGGAATTACCATCAGCGATGGTAACACTGGGTCAGTGCTGTCATGGATGGAGGAGGAAATTAAGCTTACAATACCCATGTGTAAGCAGAAGAAACAAACAGCCTGGCCCTACTTTAAGATTCTGTAATGTCCCCATGTAAACTGGGAAAGGTGCTGAGGTCTGTATAGTATTATTATCTTTATTAACATCATGCAGCTGGCAGGCGGTCTGCGAAGACTAGGACAATGTGTATTTCAGAATTCTTTTAGCAGATTCAGGTTGGAAGTTTATATCATGGATTGAATGTTGTATCTGTGACCTTAGGCTGCTGTACTGTGTAGTCTGGTTAGGTTTTGAATTTAGAGGACTGGTGTTTACCCACCTTAACAGCAGTGGTTCTGTTATTGATAATTCCATCCGGTTGTTTATACTGAACATTGGTTGCCAGAGTTTAATGTAAGTAGAGTAATTGTGTCATTGCTAATAATATGATAATGAACACTGAACATATTGCAGCATTCTTTTATTTTGGGGCTGTTACATTTTAAATACACCAACAAAAACGTTATCCGTGATTCTCCTTCACCACCTGTCTCATCTTCCACTTGAGCATAGGAGAAATAAACTTCCACTATAAGAGAAATAAACAGCAGTATCATGATTAATGTATTACTTAAGAATGATTAAAAGGATAATATCATGTACAACTGTTACTGCTTTTCACCTATTCAAAGATGATACACAAATCTACCTCTCATCTCCAGACCTCTCTCCACCATCTCAAACTGCCTCTCCACCATTTTCGCCTGGATGTCCCAGCGCTTCCTGAAACTCAACGATGGCAAGATTGAAATCGTAGTCTTCACTTTACCCCTGCATCATCTCACCACCCACTATCTCTATCACCATTGGTGACTCTAATATCTCCTTCACATCTTCTCTCTCTGGGTTTCATCCTCAACTCCTCACTCTCCTTCAACCCCCACATCTGTGTCCTCTCCAAATCTTGAAACTCCTCCCCACAACCTACAAAGCTCTCTCCTTTTCCTCTGCTCCCTACCTCTCCTCGACATCACCCAAGATGCTCCCTCCACTGGAACGACCTACTCCAACCTATTAGACTCTAACACCCTCTAAACACGTTCACTCAAAACGTACTTCCTCGTTATAGAGCCTAAGCAGGTCTACTTCCACACCAGCTGATATCTAAGCAGCCATGCTATATTTTCTAATGCTGTATTCGGCGCATCCACTGCGCGTCCTGTGCACTCGTTAAAAGTAGACTGAGGGGGCATAAATGGCAGAGGGGAGGAAAAATGTTGGACAAAAAAGGGGAGTGGGGCTAGTAGTAGTGGGCGAATGGCAGGGCCACCACCAGAAATAGTGGGAACTGTGGAAGCTTTCTGTTTGTATACCCTCTGCTGCCACTACACGCCAGTGACAGTTGTAAGGACTCATGCTGGTGCTGGGCTCCCCTGTGTCCGGGCCCGGGACAGTAGTCTCAACTGTCCCCCCGATGGCAGCTTTGGCAGATGGGATGGGTTGAGTGTAGTACCTTATAAATAGCATTGATGCATAGGAGCTAAATGATTGCCCCTCACCCCATACTTAGTTTTACCGGGACCCTTGATTTCTGAAATAACAAACCAACTTTCCGTTCTCATTATAGAATTGGATATAAGAGCATATTACATGCCTGAAAAGTCAAGATAGAAAATGCAAAGCCCTGAACAGCATTATTCCACAGTGCAGAATTATGGTAAGAGCTCTGGGCCTCTTTTATACTGTTCATTCTTTTCACTTAACATTATTTATTGCACTTTCCATCTAGCTCCATATGAAATGCCCAGCTCATTATTTTTATGCACAGTGCTGCTCTTACTCCAGCATATTAAATGAACTTCTTTCTGTTGGGTGATGGCGCTGAGGCCATTTTTCTCCGTTTGTAAGTATTTTACTGCAAAATCAGAAAATTGATGCAGTCTAGAATGTTATTTACTCTATCATAAAAAAGCAATCAGCGGAGTCAAAGCCATTGCTTTATAGAGACTCACTAGATTACTGTGTGTAGGGCATTTATCAAATAGCGCTTGTTTTAAATGGTATTGTAGCAAACATGGTTTGCTGTGTTACAGATCTATTTTTATGAGGGATGTTACACAGTTCTGTTCTTCTGTAAAATACTTTTTTTTCTGGCTTTTATTTACAACCTGCTGTTACATACTATACTTTCCATTTCAGCCCTTTCACATTACACTGCCAGACTGAGATCACAGCTACGAGGCCGATAGGTATAATTTTTCCCTGTCTTTAACCCTTTCCCTAATCCTCACCGTGTCTTTCATCATATTAACCTTCACCTTTTAAGAGCCTAACCTTAACTGTCTCCTCCCTGCAGCCTATCCCCTACCATTAACCATCCTTTTTTGCAGCCTAACCCTAACCTTCCCCTTCTATTTACTGTACTCCCCCCACAATCTAACCTTCCCTTTCTATTAACTGTCTTCTCCACCACAACCACCAGCCTATTTATACCTCTCACATCGAGTTCTCCCCTGTCAGAGCAAAAGGTTCAATACCTTTCTGGTTGCCTGCATCCTGGCATTCTGTTTTGTTTTGTGTTTTGTGTATCCAGTACTCTGTTCTTCCGATGTTCTGTTCAACCTTTGTTTCCTTAATAACTACAAGTACCAGCCTCTTTTCAATCACTGTGTTTTGCATTCATTTCCTGGACTTGAACCCTTACCATGTGGCATGTTCAGCTCCCTGCCTCCAGCCTGCACTTCATGCTGTACTCCATGGATCCAGCCCCGTCTCCATGTCACAGCACCGGTTCAGAGAGCCACAACCTGCCACTTGACAGACCCAAGTCCATCATGTTCGCCGGCCTCCCTTGGTCTTCCACGGGCATCTCAGACCACTTACCATATGGCGGGGGTGCACTGTGCATTGGGGCCACAGTAGGAGACACGAGACTAAGCGTTCATGAACGGACTTTCCCGCAGGCACTTCGGGTACCATCCCCTCTGCTTCAGAATTGGGCAGCGCCGTGATGCTGGGGGTAATGTATCACACATACATTACAGATCTAAGCAATATCACCAGCCAGGGAGGGTTGATTTAAGCAGAAAAGAACCAATCAGAGCTGGAGGGCTTCCCAGCTCTAATTGGTCAGAGTCCTGGCTGTCAGGCACCAGCTGAGACCTATTCTAATGCTAGCACAGGAATAAAAGGCCTGGCTGTGATGTCTGGGTAGCAACAGCCAATATTGCTATGGAGAGCAGTATGCAGGCTGCCTAGCAATAGCTACTCAAGCATCCAGGAGAGAAACAGCATGTCCTGCTGCAACTATTGCAGGCACGTAACAATTAATATATATAGTAATAAATGGATATTATACATTAAAAATTGTGGCAAAAATGATAATTAAAAGAGAGATTGAGAGTGTTTCTGGAAGACATGAGTGTCATTCAGTTNTGGTTTAATAGCTAGTTAGTGCTGGGGAAGTGACGTCACATGTGGGGGGGGTCTATTCAAGGGGGCGGAGCTTAGCTCCAAACCCCCTGCCCAAAATTAGTCAGCCCCTGCTCCTCTGGGAATCCCTGGGAGACTCCCGGATTTCTGACACATTTCCCGGTATCCCAGGAGAACCAGTAAATCTCCTAGGACCCAGTCATAGCAAATGTACAGGGTTTATGCCTTGGGGCGAGGCTTTAGCCATGATTTGCATAAATTGTGCCCTTTGCCCCACCCCCCATAATGCCAACTCGTGATTTCTCCCAGGAAGTAGAAATTTGGGCAAGGGGAGTGCATTCAGAACTTGTGCGGAAACATTCTCTACCTAACTCAGGCCCCTTGTGACATGGGGCATACCTCCCAACTGTCCCGCTTTTGGGGGACTGGCCCGCTTTCCCTCCCGCCTACCTGTTTGTCCCGCTAAGGGGACAAGCTTAGTTTTTAATTTTTAATCATTAAAATGTTAACGTTTGCCGTTGAAAGGGATGTCGAAAGGGATGGGGCTTAGGCTGAATGAGGGCGGGACTGGGTGTGACATGGGAAGAGTCGGTGGTGATGTGGGGCGGAGTTTGTGTGGTGGGTGGGGCCGAGGGGTGGAGCCTATATGTCCCGTTCTAAGGATCTGCTAAGTTGGGAGGTATAGTGAGGTGACTGTGTTTAGTTAGAGACTTTAGTGTATTTGACTGCTGGAACTGAACCTTTTACTGACTTTTACTGACTGTACCATCTTAACATCACTAAATAAAGCACAGCAAGCTGGTTTAGCAATTCTGTGCAGGAAATTTGCTGGGTTAAGACTAAAGCCAGTCACCACAATATATGGGCTCCCTCTTAGTGATCCATTCTTACCCCCATTTATGATAGCCATACGTTTCTTCTCAAGCCCTTTAGTAACATTGAGTAATTAGCTACCATGTACCAGAAAATACTGGCATCCAAGACAAGTTGGGCAAATAAAAACATAAGCATAGATTTAAGGGTCTTAAACAAAAATACTCTGACATACCCTTCATTTCGGCTGCCATGTTTTCCTTCATTTGGCTGTCACCAATGGCATCTTTCCCAGACCAAAGACTTGGCAAAAGTATTAAATGTCAATGACTTGGTTCCCTGACAACCCTTGCTGCAAGTAAAGCTGGCCATGACCGAAGCTCTATTTCTAACAGCAGAGTCAGACTTTATTAGTGGCTAATTGGTTAGGTGGTCCTGATCACATAACTTACCCTTCTGCGTGTATTCAGTGGATTTACAGAAAAGGATTGTTTCTGCTACTATTTTTATTTTAAATATTTCTATTTATTTATTTATTTTAAATATACGTTCCTTTTCTAAACAACTTTGGATCAAGTCCTGAAATATATAGATTACACTGTCATGCAATGATCATGGCATGACAGAATAGCAACCCAGCAGTTAGTTACAGTCATGCCTCTCAAGGCAATCACCCAATATTTACGTAGTACAGTACAGGACCGCTGCTATTTCTATGCACCTCAGTGCACTCGCTGTAGTTGGTAATCCTGGCTGAGTCTTGCATGTGTCTCTACCTAAAGGAAAGTTTACCCAGGCAACAATGGCAAACTAATGCAGATGCAGCTTTCAGATACAGTAGGTATCAGACTTAGAACACTTCTCACTACTGAGATCCTAAGGCATTTCATACTGTCATTATCAATCTGGCGATGCATGTTCAATTCTCGCACACGCGATGGTAGTACAGGGGCTGCCGGGGTAGCGTATCCATTGACAGGCATGATTTGGCTCTGGAAATTCCATGCCTTCATTCCCTACGGATATTTCGTTTGCTGTAAGGTACAGTCTCTGAGAGTCATTTACTATGTTGCAATGTCTGTAGGTGCTCTGTGTCCACAGTCAGCATATGGTGTAGGACAGGGCGTTCCTTTACCTTCTCCCTGGGAATACTGTCCTGCAATTCCTTAAGCTTGGCACGATTATCAACCCAAACATACGGTAAACAAGAATTTGGAATTATAATGTGTCCGGATGAAACTAATATTCTTTTCAAACCCCCCAATTTTACTGATGACGATATGATGCCAAAAGAAAATAACTGGTAATAACCCCAACAATCAGGGCCGTTTCTAGGGGCGGGCGACCTGTGCAATCGCACGGGGCGCTGCCCAAAGTTCTGTAGTGGGGGCGCAGCGCCCCCCTTAAACTTCATCTGTGGTCATACATATACAGACCTTGCGTCCTAGCAGGATCGCGAGGTCTGCAATATTACAGCTGAACTCGCGCCCCTCCTCCCTATCAACATTATGACTAGACCGAAAACCCAATCCCTATGGTTGCACAGTGCTGGTTAGATCTGACACCCATTACTGACTGCTTTGTGATTTTGGAGTAACCGGTTGTTTAATAGAGTTAAATCTACTGCAGGAAGTCGTGTTAGTTCAGAGAGGAAGGAAGGTGAAAGTAAAAATTTTTATGTGGCATATTTCACCTGTTTCTTTTGGATTTTGCTTTTGTAAATATTTATTTGCCATCATGCCCCAAAAACCCAGGTTATTCTCGGGTCATGCTCGAATAACCTCATTCAAGGCACTGTGTGAACGGTCCATCTGAAAAACCCTGTTGACCCAGCCATAAAGCAGGGTTATTCCAGGGTTATTCCTAGGTGGCCTGCAGTGTGAACGGACCGACCCAGGTTTTTATGGGAATTAAAATGAATGGGGAGAGGATGGCAAGTGTTACGGAAATGTTCTGGGTTTTTTTATTGACGCGTTGGCAATGTGAGCAGGGTATGACTCGCACAAGACTACGCTGGTAACTCTTTCACTGCTACACAGCCTATATACATCTTACTGACTGGTCTTCCCAAACGAAAATAACATTTGCAATGTGATAGTGTGGTAAAGGTAACATTTCCCTCAAGCAGTCCACAACTAGCTGTGGGACACTGTGTGTGACAGATCAACCCTGCACTTGTTCAAAACAGACATCCCTTTGCAAGGTCATCCCCTGATTTGTTCTCCTCATGTTCAAGGAGGCTAAAGCGTGGTGAAACGGAGTAGGAACCTTTGCTACTTGGAGATTATTTTTAAACTCGACCGAATGGAGTGTTTAATAAATTATTCATTGGAAGGAAGGGGAAAAAAAAAGCAGGCTGCAGCTGAAGTGCTGATGTCAGGAGCAAATGCAGTGTAACATGGTGCGGTCAGAATAAGGAATGCCTGCCAGGCTGTTCCTTCTCCTCACTATATCACAGTGCACATACACACACATACACTCGGTCCGGGGGGGTCAGGATGATGGCGTTTATTAAGGACCCCCTGCTGCTTTTTATTTTGCTTGGATGCATCCAGCACACTCTTCAACTTAAGAAAGCTGTGAGATGTCCATCCACATGCAGCTGCACCAAGGAATCCGTTATCTGTGTCGGCTCCTCCTGGATCCCGAGGACTATTCCCAACGACATCAGCTCCTTGTAAGTTTACGTCAACTGCAGAAGTTGTATGAATGTGCAATGTTGCATCCTGATCGATCATCTATAGGGACATACAGTACTTTAATGAACAGTACAGTAGACCTAAGTATCAGGGACAGATTTACATATTTGTGTCGTCATAGAACAGTCTATAATGTAAATGCATGGATACAGTGACAGTGACTGGTGACAGTAAATGTGCATGCAAATATATTTAAAACCTGAGCTCCACACAGATGGGACTTGTCTGGGTCAATGTTGGTGACACTCGTAAATTCATTTTTCGGTGACTTTCGGTGACTCATCCATCACTGCGGCTGTCATGATGTACATTTACCTATTATTGGCCATTCCTTAGCTCGTCTCAGTGTGTAGGTGGAAAGTGAGTTCAGTGTTCTTGCTCTCAAAAAAAACTCAATGAACCGCTTTCAAATGTAATGACTTATTCATTGTTATTCCTTGATGACTGTCACACAGTGTTCCCTGTTCCCTATTCCAGTATATTTGAGTTCAGTAAGGCAGACAGCAGCGTTGTGTTACTTTCTAGGGTGTCAGAAAGAGTTTGTGGGAGTTTTTCTGTGCTAAAACTTTCATGCTTAAATGTCTTGTGCACATCAGTTATCTCACTCTTAATCTTCACTGACTGGATCCAGGCTTATGTACTATTGAACTTACAAACAAGTTGGTAAAACCATGATNAATTGCAGGGGAGGTAAAATGAATGTCAGTGTGTGCATGCAGGGAGAATACTTTATTGTTGCATGTTGCACACAGATACTGACCAGCGTTACTGTTACACTATTATTAGACTTGTGCTGGAAACATCATCTCTCACCTGTAATACTGATTGCAATTAATTACACCAACATACAAACATAAGTGTGGTCACATCCATTCTAATCAGCAGTGGGTGTACACCAGGG
>JABWIB010001337.1:10868-30800 GCA_016617825.1 Platyplectrum ornatum | reverse complement strand
TAGACTTGTTCTAGGAAACATCATCTCTCACCTGTAATACTGATTGCAATTAATTCAATTTGCCTCCCCTGCAATTCAACATGGTTTTGCCCACTCTTGAAAAATCTTTAGATTGGAACAAGATATCTTATAGTGTATGGCCAGCTTAAGTCATGAGAGTGAAAAGCTAAATCTGGCCCATAGTCAGGGGTGTAACTACAGGGGGTGCATTGGGAAGAGGGGAACCTGTGGCGGCTGCTCCACCTGCATTGTAAGCATGCTGTTAGATATTGACAGATTAAAACAGTGCTCAGCACTTCATGAATGAGAGCTGCGTGCAATGTATTTATAAACAAAGCCCAGCATACATTCATGGAGTGCCAAGTGCTGTTTTAAGCTGTCGATCTCTGACAGCTTCTTCACCACAGACACGGCCCGCTTCCCCTCCCTGCATTGCTCCACCTTGCTCCGTCCATCCAGACCACATCCAGACTACTCGCTATGTATACTGGTCCACTTAAAGCACTACTGCGTCTTATTTGTCCCTCATATCTGTGCGTTTGGATGGAGCTTCAGCCAAATTAGCATTCTGCGTACACACACATCTGTTCTGCAAAGCGAACCTTGTGTATATGTTACTAATACATACAGTTATAATAATAATAGTAATAGTAATAATATAAATAATAAGAATAGACTGGATCCAAACTTCTGCTGCACTTGGAGCTCCAGTACAAGTGACAGCTTATGTACACAAAAGTGTTATAAGCAGGGCCCCCGCCGCGATCACCAGGGCCCGGGACTCACAAAGTCCCGGGCCCTCCACATAATGCCAGGACGGCGTCACCGCGGGAGGCCATGGGCCTATTTAAACTCACTTAGACGCCAATAATGGCACTACCAGTACAGGGCGCCCTGATGGCGGCCCTGGTTATAAGAAGTGCCAGATATGAACTATATTTATAAGCGCTAGACCCTAACACTAAATATGTTACATTTTCAGAATTTATATAAATATAATGTGCAAAAACCATTGTTGTGGTGGCCATATAAAATATATTTACTAGCTCAGACACATCCTTGTACAGTATGTAAAACCACTTATGTCGTTCAGAACCAGTAGCCAGTAGGATGGAAAAAAATAAAAAAATAAAGCTATTTTTGTGGGACATTAGTTGCGACCTCAGACATCAGTAAGATTGATGACATTTCACTTATGACAGTGACCANTGCAATGTGTCAGTCACTGGGCATCTTCTATACTCCAATGAGCCTTAGGAAACCATTGAACTGATTTATGCATTAACGGTGGTTTCCCCGGATAAAGGGACCATTTTCGGTTCAGACAAGGATGACCTTTTTTTTGTCTTACCTGTTGCTGTTCAATGCATGAAATGTTATCTGTTTTACTAATTATATGGTCCCAATGTACAGTAGGTTTATCTAGAGATTATTTCCATTGGGTAATTTCCATATTTCCATTGGGTACTGTCTTTGCACTTGTAGAATATCTGATAATAAGGGTTTTTAAAAAATTCAGATAGTCTGCCACAAACTGGCATACGATCATCATTGATCTTGTCCATTTTTATGACGCTTTATATTTATATATTTATATTTGTTTTGTATAATTGTCACCCATATCTGGATTTCTTACTCATGTATGATGTAATGGCTACTGTTGTTGTTACTTCCTTGAAAGCCCAAATAAAATCTTTTACAAACCTATTCTATGTCCAATATTATATCAATTAGTTATATTATGTCACAAGATATATTCTGTATTACAGCACATTTTGTTTTTGTAAATACATTCTGTAAATTGTGCTCTTTTTTGCTTTTCATGAGGCAATGATTTTCTTTTCTGTTAAATATTATCTACCAAAACGCATGACATATTAACAGTATGTGAATGGTACATGCTGGGTCTGGGAAATACTTCATAAGTTTCGTATCAGCGAGGTGTTCTGTAATACACTGGCACAGTCCTTTACTAGCTGACTTCTGTCTCTGTTTGCTCTTGTAGGAGTCTGGTCAATGGGACATTTTCTGAGATCAAGGACAGAATGTTTTCTCATCTGCCCTCCCTGCAGCTGCTGTGAGTACTGTGCTTCATAACAAAACACTGACTGTAGCTCCTTTCATTGCTGTCAGCACAGGGCGTCATTGTCATTCCGAACACATCGCGGAAAATAATGTTTNTGAAAGCATGTTCTCCACTCTCGGATACTGTTCTTCTGCAACAAAGTATTAGCGCAGCGATCGCGTCTCACATCAATCTGTGCTTCTGTGCTGCAATTTATATTTTACCACCATCCTCCTTCCCCCAGTAATAATATAAGGGTTTGGCTCAGCTCTTACATATATTCCACATGTATGCACTGATCTTACATTACATGGGGTCAGCTTATGGTAGGGTGCTGGTGCGGGTCAACAGACCTGATTTTTCAAAGGCATCGTTCACAGTGTGCCTACACCCAGGTGGGTGTGCATTTTGCAAGAATAACCCAGGTTTTAGGTGTAGTGTGTACGGGGTATTAGTTTTCACTTCTTTAAAGTTGGGGAAATAGAACTTTAAACCATACCTCCCAAGTGTTGTCCGGGGGAGATCGGGACACCTTTTGTATGTTTTTTATAGAAAACTGCTGGGCAAGCGGGACTGTCTTGCTCAAAGCAGGACATTTGGGATGCTTTAAACACCATGGGGCTGATCCAGAATTTGGCAGTAAGGGTAAAACAGGTGCAAGTAGAGACCTGGGCAAAACCAAATTTTGAACTGCAGGGGAGGGTATATAAACTGTTAAAACATAACGCTATTCAGTTTGTGAGATGTTCGTGAAAAAAAGCAAAGTGTTTCACCTGCATGCAGTAAAATAAATTACATTAAGTAAAAAAAATATTTGCACCCCTTATACCTCTTTTCCACCAAGAACCCAGGTTCAGACCTGGGTTTGTACCCTGCATTTTTCCCAGGTCAAAATAAAGGCCCCTTTTCCACTGCAAGGTGATCCTGGGTTGACACCATTTCCACTGAATTGAGTAGAATATTGTTACCAACTATGTTTTAAAGGGAAACCCCTTTCCACTGCAGTGACCCGGGTAAAAACCCTGCATTAGTCCCAGGTGAAAACCTGGATCACTTTACCAGGGTGTGCATAAACACGGGGGTTTTTTTGTCAGTGGAAAAGGGGTATCACATTGAAATATGCATTTGCTCAACTTTTCACTTGCACCTGAAAAAGATGTAAGTGCAAATCTGGGTCAGTCCCCATCTACACTTAAACTGATTTTACAATAGACAGGGCCAGATGCCACCATTTCCACTACATTCCACTGAAAATGAAGAAACTCTATGCATATGATCTTTCAATTGGTTTAACCAAGGTCTAGAAATGTAAAACACTAATAGATAATTAAAATTAATTGTAGATGAAACACACACTTCTTATATACAGATAATTACGCAAAAAAATATGATGTATAATCCCTGAAGGCAGTAATAAAAGATTGTGTGTAGATATGAAGTCTCCCGGGTGTTTACTATTTTCAGTTTCTATACAGAAAAGTCAAGTTCAATATTTAGNAGCAATGATTGTTATTAAAATCATGGAGGCTTTATTTATTGCTCTGGGATTTTAATAATAATTCTTTTTGCAAAATAATAAATTCAATTAATTAGGAATTCTTTTTACATTTTACATAAATGATTATATACAAAAACACAATCATTAAAAAAAAATCACTTCAGGAATTCTACATTGTTCATTTACTTTATTGATTATGATGGGAGGTGTAGTGTAGATCTGTTATTAATTTACATTTACAGTATATTAGTGTAATTCATTGTTTAAATTGTGTATTAACAATTTTAAAAATCTTTGAAGGCATCCATAGATTTATTAGATTAATATATTATATTACTATATATTTGCAATGCTGAGCTGTCATACTGTCATTTCTCCCAGTGATTAAATTTATTATATTTTGTTATTTGCTACATTTTCATGCTGTCACTTCTAAAAGTTAATTTCAATCACTGTATAAAGCGCATCTGGAAAGTTCCACAGTGCTTCACTTTTTCCATATTTTGTTATGTTACAGCTTTATTCCAAAATAGAATAAATTCATATTTTCCCTCAAAATTCTACACACAATGCCCCATAATGACAGCGTTAAAGTTTTTTTGGGAGATTTTTGCAAAAATAAAAAAACTTAAGCTGGGCATACACTATAAGATAAATTGTTCCAATCAAAAGATTTTTAAAGAGTGGAAAAAAAACCATGTTGAATGGCAGGGGAGGTAAAATCAGTATTACATCTGAGAGATTATGTTTCCAGCACAAGTGTAATAACAGTGTAACAATAACGCTGGTCAGTATCTGTGTGCAACATGCAACAATAAAGTATTCTCCCTGCATGCACACACTGACATTCATTTTACCTTCCCTGCAATTCAACATGGTTTTACCCACTCCTGAAAAATCTTTAGATTGGAACAATTTATCTTATAGTGTATGCCCAGCTTAAGAAATCATATGTGCATATATAATAATAGCCTTTAGCTGGGTACACACGAAGCGATTTGTCGTTACGATTTAGCGATTTGCCNATCGTTAACGATGTATCGTGCCTGTGTGTGCTGCCTATGTACTAATTTTCGCACCTGAGATCGTTTGAAAATGTGATCGCAACGACAATTTAATCTTTCTGCAGGTACAAACGATGAAAGAGTGCTAAATTGTGACGTGTATCGGCTAAACGATATTTCACCGCTGTGGTTTATGTGCATGTATCGATGTAGTGGTGTGGCACGATCGTTCGAAAAAGAAAAATCGCTCCGTATGTACGCTTTAGGGTGCTACATTTTTTCAACATGTCAGATCGTTCTGAAATATGCTAATTTCCAGATCGTCCGACAAATCGCTTTGTGTGTACCCAGCTTTAGTCTTGAAGCTCAAAATTGAGCTTATGTGCATCCTGTTTCCACTGATCATCCTTGATATGTTCCTACAGCTTAATTGAAGGCCACCTGTGGTAAATTAATTTGCTTTGACTGATTTGGATTTGGGGTGATTTGGAAAGGTACACAGGCATGAAGTCAAAAGAATTGTCTTCCCATATCTGTGGAAGGGTATAGAAAAATATCAGCTGCTTTGACGGTCCCAATGAGTACAGTGGCCTCCATCATAAATAAATAGAAGATGCTCGGAACCACCAACTCTTACTAGAGTTGGCCGGCTGTCTAAATTGAGCGATTGAAGGAGAAGTGCCCTAGTCAGGGAGAACCCGATGGTCAAATCTACAGCATCTCTGTGGAGAGAGGAGAACCTACCAGAAGGAAAACCTTGCAGCAATCCACCATAGCCTAAAACTAATGCCCCCTTTTACACTCTACTATATCCTCCCCATAGCCTAACCCTCCTTTTCTACACTCTATCACCTCTCCTTAGCTGTAGCCCTTCTACACTCCTTCCCCATTTACCTATGTTGAGTGACAATCCTCCATTGTCCACGCTATCTCAGTAGGTCCATTGGTGAATGTCAGAAAAGAAGACTATTCACAGCAATGAATGGGTAAGTTGCTGAAATAGAGATATTTTACCATACTTACCCAATCATTAAATAAATTGTCCAATTCTTCCCCTCCATATACACACAGATTCAGGTTAATTCAGTTGCTGGAGTGAGGGAGTGCTGGAGTATAGTAGCTTGGAAGTGTAACCAGTTGAGCCACCAAGCTGCTCAATGGCCAGATTGTTGAAATCAAAGATGATCCTAGCTTCTAAGCAAGAGCAAAATCAACAATTGATATACCATAAGTTTCAAATACCACCATTAATTGTTTAGCCAATTCCTAATGACAGACAATGCTAATAATCTCATCTATTATTAATAATAAATGGTAAATACATTATGCATCCTGACCATCACTATTTATTATGTATTTGCAGTAATTGTACCCTTAGAACCTACATAGCTTCCATTCCACTCTCCTAATGGTATTTCTCACAGTGTTCATCCACATTAGAACGTTGTCCGGATGTGACATTTGCAGGAATCAGCAGTTAACATTTAATATGCCTCATTCCAGAAAAATATGAAACTACTGTATTATATCTAGACTGGCCCTCATTAATCAAAGGAAAATAAATTAGGACTGGGAAAATATATGTGGGAACTAAATGCATTCATCATGCAAGGTACATAAATAGCAGGTAATTATAAAGATTCAGGACAAGTGTGGTTGTATTGCTTATATTTTTGTATTATCAGCTATTTTGTGTAAAATGCATAATAAAATGGAATACAGCATAAGTACGACTGAAACATGTTGTGGTTGTGGACATTTTTACAGGCGTATATGAAAGTTGAGCTGGGCTGAAAGAAGCTGCTGAATATGAGCATACACACACACCAGGGTTGCTGAGTTTTAGATTCTCCCTCCCGGGAAAAACAAAGTGTCATTGGTGTGGGGTGGGGCAGAATGCGGGGTGGATGGGGGGGGGGGGATTGTGATTTGCATAAGCCCCGCACCCTAAATGAAAACCCATACAATTACCATGTATGGAATGGCGTGATATCATCTAGCTCTGTCCATCCATAGAACCAATCGAGGATGGAGGCCTGGGAGATTTCCTGGGGATACTGAGCCAAACTAGGGCCTATATTAACTAAATTTCAGCAATGAAAAGGTGAAATGTTGCAACCAATCAGATTATACTATATCCTCAAACTATACCCCTTAAGCCACAACTGTACTAATTTTTAACAGCCTGTACTGACTAAAAAGTAGAGCAACAAAATGGCCTTTATTACTTATAAGCAAATTCAGAGGATGACAGAGAAGGGTATGTTTCAAAACTGAAGGAGACTAAGAGGGTTATCAGGGCAGCAAAGGCACAAACTGTGGAAAATCTTGTCCTCTCGGTACTAAAAGAACTTAAAGGGGTGCTGGCACAACCATTAACTGAATTATTTAACTGGTCACTAGCAATGGGAGTGATTCCAAAAGACTGGATATTGGCAAATACAGTCCGTCTGCAAAAAAAGTGTAAGAAGGAGAATGCTGCCAACTATCGACCAGTAAGTCTAACATCAGTAATAGGGAAATTAATCGAAACCTTGTTAAAAGATCAAATTGTAGTATATTTAAAATCCAATGATTTAGAAAACCCCAAACGGCATGATTTTGCAGAGGTAAAATCATTTCAAACAAACTTTATAGAATTTTTTGTCTGAGTCACAAAAGTCGTAGATGAAGAGGAGCTGTGGACATATCTTTATCTAGATTTTAGTAACGCTTATAACACAGTGCCTCATCACAAACTGATAAACAAGCTAACCAAAATGGTACATGGTATGACTAACAAAAACCTATAAGTAAAGACTAGAGCAACTAAATATGCATAAGGACTTGCGTATAAACTGAAGGGTGGTAGGTTTATACGCAAAAAGATGGAATATTTACATCTTTTTTTAAATTCAGTTCATTTTGTTTTATGTGAATGTAATAATTATGGTTTTTTTATAATTGATTTTGTTAAGTATTCAGAGATTTTTTCATCTACTGCCTCTTATACCTCATACCTAAAGTGGACCATCCACTACAACACTTCTCTTTCCAGTAGTCAAATTATCATTGAACGTTCGAAATCTTGTTCTAGTGTGTGGTGCCGATTGATTATTGTTTGAGGGATACGATGTGTGGGAATTTCAGAAGTTGTTTAATAATTTTTGGGTTGTAGATAATGGTTTTGAGGCAGCAAAATCATTAGGTTTACTACCATTTTGTATTTAAGAACCTAATCGCTTAGTGTATGATACCACTATTCGTCAAGGGAAAAATTTTCAATATCATTCACAATATCATTCAAAACCAAGCGGAAACGAAAATCGTTAGAGTGGATGGCCAGCTTTAGTCTCTGTGTGCATCTCAAGCACCTGCTAAAATACTACTGTAGATGATACATTTGCTTTTATTATTGATGTGTCATTTATTTCTGTCATTGTCTACTAGTGTATTCCACAAATGTAATGCTGCTTTGCCATACACAGTGCGCATTCCCCTGACTGCAGTAGCAAGCCTTCATAAGCAGCACTTAGAACTGTTCTGGTTCCAGTCTCAAAATTGCAATAAAGTGATTTTCCTTGTTTTCTGTTAACGGCTTCCTAAAAGCATCAGTGCTGTGTCATATTGAAGACTCTGCCAGTTGACTCAGCAGCGGTAGTCAGAATATTGCACAACTCATTGCTTAGCTAAAGCGCTCAATAAATTCAGCTTGACTAATTCTGAGCATCTCAAAGTCTGGCTACCTTCTAATCTGCTGTCTTCATTTTCAGCTTGCTGAATTCTAACTCATTTACTGTCATTCGAGACGATGCCTTTGCGGGTCTCTTTCACCTTGAATACCTGTAAGTGCTTCACTTAATGTCATTTGCTGTATTTTATTTTTTTTATTGCTGAACAGGTTTTTTTATTAGTTTTTTTTGCTTTGGCCTGTGCTAGTGTATAATGCTAATTGCATGTATTTTTGTTTTGCATATTTTCTTAACTATTTCATCCTTACATTGGCTGAGATTTCCACATTTTGGATATCCAGACAAGAGGATAAATGATTCTATACGAAATAATGGCTGATGAAACAAATTTCTAGGTTAATAAGAACGTGCATGAAAGGCAGGGGTAATGTTACACAGAACGCTGCCATTAGCCAGTAACTTACTGGCCCATCCATCTGTAGCAAAATGCTGATACATGAGACTTATAACATGAAAATGTTAGATAACCAAGTATAGCGATAACGATTGATATGGCTGGGTCATCATAATGCTGCAAAGTGCAACTGTTTCCATTCACTTTATTTTAATAATAGTTCCCCACTTTCCGCATCATATTTTAATAATGTACATTAGGACAGGAGAAGTATTGAAACGTGAGGACAGAAGTGATTTCCTAACTCTAAAAAAGATCTACAAGGGCTGAAGTTATTACAGGTAATTAATAAAATGAAAAGTCTGTGCAATAGGCAGGGCCTGATCAACCAATATGCTTATAAGGCAGCATCCTAGGGCGCTAGACTTCCGGGTGGCGGAAGTGGCACCTTCCTTTCCCAACAGGGTGCTAGAAAAAACGGAGGACAGAAGATGCAGCGGTGCTGACAATACTCGCTGATGGTCTGAAACACTGAGACCTTCTGCTGGTGCTGCTGCAGTGGGGCTTTTTTGGCAAAGGGAGGGCTTGGGATGGGAGAATGACACTAAATACTTTAGCCTAGAGTGACTTTAATTAGGCCCTGGCAATATGTTTAATCCTTTTAAAATTCTCTGTTTACAGATAATATTACCCAGTTTCAGATTTCAGATGAAAGTGAATAAGTAAACAAGATAATATGAAAAATGTGAGACTTTACTTAATAATCTCTTAAAATATGACATAGCAATACAGCAATAGGAATATGTCCCTTAACACCTACTATTGGCATCCCATGAAAGTGACTGAGTCCCATTAAAGTTGTACTCTAGTGCTGACTCCCCCTCTGTTATTACTGCTAGTATGTTTCAAATGATGGTTTTGATGGATTGTTGTCAGCAAACTTCCCATTCATCCACATCACAATAAATATGCATTCAGCAATACTGATTCTAGCTAAACTGGGTCATTGAAATGATTTTGGAAAGTCTGTAGTATTATATGTGCCACCAAACATATATAACAGTTTAGGGACTTTCTGTTTGCTTACTACATTTTAGAAAGTGTAATGCAATGGAACCCATACACTAAGCAGAGAAAGACTTCCGGTTGCGGCTGACATGTGAGTGGCCTCAATCTTCCGCAGATCTGAGCCTGCATTTTCTTCGGTCCTCTTATATGCTATTATAGATTCCACTGTTGGGCATCTGCCTTCCCTACCTGTCTCCCTAAACTCCTGCACCACTGGATGGATTGTTTCATCAAGGTGATGCCAGAGAAACTTCAAAAACCCGTTCGGAAGATGGCGCCGCCTGTATCCGCTTCTTGTATCCCAGCGCTGCTGCTCCTTACCCCTGAAGCCTTGCAGACTGTCACGTCTACCACTCCATCCCCGGTGACATAAGAAGTAGTGGTTCAGGTCATACTATGGGCCCTCTATCAGAGTACAGGCCCAATTGTTTGCTGCTGTGGTACAGGGCCTCCAAGAGCAATGAACACTCCAGAGCCTATGGGTCCTCATTGTGGAGCAAACTGTGGGAGACCTATTACAGGATGTCTCTGCCCCTAAGCCTACTGTCGCTGCCCTGTACAAGGAGAACAAGCAATTTTCGAACAAGCTTTNACAGAGGAACAACCTAGGGGAAATTAGACTCCCTGAGAGCCTAAAGAATGCTGATCTTATGCCTTTTCACGTCACCCCTCTGTCGGCCCTGGTACGTACAGAAGGTGACTTTACTTGGTGGTGGAACATGCTCATCGTCTGGAACCCCCCTGTAATCCTAAGCTAAAGTCCAACAGGCCCCATCCGGTGATCTTCAGGAGCATTGCAAAAGCAAGCAATATGGCTGGCCAGCAAAAAAACGCCACTCACTCGTTTTGGAAGGTCAATTGCAAATATTTCAAGATTATTCAGCTGAGGTGACAAGGGCTCTCAAAGAATTCGCTAATTACAAATTGCTCACGAAAATAGACTCAAAGGCCTAAATTTACTAAGAGGTGAGAATGCAGTGAGATTGAAAAGTGGGGATGTTGCCCATAGCAACCAATCAGATTCGAGCTCTCATTTAGGCCAAAGACTCAAAGAAAACTCATACTGCCTAATGTTATATATGATGTTCAAACAAGATTTATACGGGGCGAATGTACGCAGAGTGTTCAGGTGGTCTCACCCAATAAGATATTGCTGCCTGCTGAAAATATTTTTGTCATATGTCCGGTCTACTAAAAAATCCGAGGGTAGCAACACAACGGCTCCAGCTGCGGAGGTCTGATGGTGTTTTGGGTTTCCCTCACCTCCTTTCTTTTATCCATAGAACTCAATTGCGCTATGCTATGGACTGGTTGTTTCATCATCATGTATACACCTACTCTCTTTCGGCCCTAGTACATCTTCCAAGAAGTTCTCTTCTTGATTCTGTTAAGCAGAAAGTATTGTTCTGTAATGTCTACAGGTCATGGGTCGTGATTCATACTGATTCTCATTTTACTATTTTCTGGGACAACCCATCCATTTGTGCCTCATTAATCCTGCTTTCTATACTTGGAGTCTGAGGGGCATTGTACCCGGGAAGTAGGATGTGTTTACAGAAATTTCTCTATTTGTCTATTTCCCACAAGGCATTCCTTCAACCTAGACATTCTGCGCAGGTCATTGTATCTAGGACCTCTATGGCTCCTTCTAGCATGGCTCAGACATTTTAAGTCCAATGTGTTCCACATTAGGGTTGTGTATTCCATGATCCTCCCTGCTACGGAAACGCTCTGGAGGAGCCTCTTGAATGGCTGGACTTGGGATGTACCTGGACTCCGGTTCCCTGAGGACCCCTTCCATCACATCCTTGGTACTCTGCAGTCCTTTGTAGTTCTTTATAGTTAAAACCATTTTAAGACCCTTAACCACACTAATATATCTAGGGACACTGACCAAAATAAAAGGGTCCTAGGGCCACGTTTTTTCACAACTTCAGTGAGTGTGGAAGGGTCTGTAAATTTTGGGATAAGGTGATGCAGTTCATAAACTAAAATATTCCTGGGAGGGGAAGGTTAGGGAGCAGGGAGTGGGAGGTTAGGGAGCAGGGAGTGGGAGGTTAGGGCTAGAGCAGGGAATGGAGGATTATGGTTAGGCAGCAGGGAGGGGAAGGTTAAGTTTAGGCAGAAGGAAATGGAGGATTATTAGGCAGCAGGGAGGGGAGGGTTAAAGATAGGCAGTGGGGAGAGGAAGGTTAGGGTAAGGTTAGGTGACAGTCTGCACTTTTTTCTTTTGTCCTATCCATAGTTTTCTGCAGAAACACATAATTCTGGATACGATATACACTGTTGCATACAACCACATTGTCCATTTAGTCTGATCTTAAAGTACATTCCGTATGCAACTTTCTCTATCTGTTGCTAAACAATATTCACACAGTATAGTCATGGACAGTTTATACTCTGGTAGAGTAATGCACAATTATTATTTACAAAAATTATACAAAAGTTTCTAATAAAAGTCAATTGAATACTGTAAACATCAGTTTCAAGTCTTCCTCACCTTTCAAGTCTTCCTCATTTGCTATAGGTGGTATTACAGTCCATATATCGGGTAATATATCATGTGTTTAATTGGGAGACTTAAATCAACCACTTCAACTGTCTATTTATCATTCAGTGAAGACACCTGTACCCCTTGTTGCTTCATCTCCATGTCATTTACAATGGAGATATCAGTTCTAAACTACAATAGTATGCTCTCTGATTGTGAAGACGCTTGCTCTCAAGTACCACCTGGAGTGATTGAATGATCAGTATGTAACCTTTTCATAATGGAAGTATGCTGCAGATAGTGAGTAGGACAAATATGTGACATTGGGATGAAAAGTATGACTTTTCTATATAAATATATATAGATTTAGATGATACATTTTTGTGTTTTAATTAGATATAATTAAATACTCAAGTCAATTTGCTTTGGCAATTGCTAAATTCTCTAACAAAACACAGATAACATTTTCATATAACAGCACTAAATATTCCACTTGATTGATTCTGTACTTTTAGCTTTTTTTGGCTGAGCAAGGTGTTCCGGATATGTGGGGCCAGATTCAGATCTTTAGGCATTCATGATCTAATCAAGTATGGGCAAAACCATGTTGAATTGCGGGGGAGGTAAAATGAATGTTAGTGTTTGCATGCAGGGAGAATACTTTATTGTTGCATGTTGCACACAGATACTGACCAGCGTTACTTTTACACTGATACTCGACTTGGGCTAGGAAACATTATCTGTCACCTGTAATACTGATTGCAACTAATTAAAATTAACTCCCCTGCAATTCAACATGGTTTTGCCCATACTTGACTAAAGATCTGAATCTAGCCCATAGTGCCTGACCATTCTGCAAACATTTGGGAAAGATCCTTTCTGTCTGGATGTCTTTTTATGGACAGCACTAGATAAGACCCTATTGCAGTGGTTCCCAAACTGTGTACCGCGGCTCCCTGGGGTGCCACGGCGCTCTCAATGGGGTGCCGTTGAATTCTTTTCCAAATTGGTGGCACGTTGCTAGTGTTACATAGAAGCACAATTTTACGTCTTGCATAGGAGCAACACAAGATTTCATATCAATGTGAAGTATTTCTGTCTTTGCCTAAATAGTTAATACACTATTCTGATTTAAAAAAAAAACTTTAAAATGGGATATTATTGTGTCTTAGGGGTGCCTTGAGAAATTATGGGGACCCTAAGGGTGCATCGACTGAGAAAGTTTGGTAACCACTGCCCTATTGTGACTATTTAATGGCTGTTATCTAGACCTGTCTTCAATGTTTATGGCAATATACTGATGAGTAGAATGTGGAGCTAATGGTGCTCCCAGAGCAGGATTAATAACAGAGTGATCAGGGCTGTCGTCCTGGGGCCTCCACACACACAAATATGTCCCCATACTGAGGGCCATTTTTAGGGTCACTGACATAAAAGAACAGAGGATATAAAAGGAAATAGAGGTTGGAGACACATAAAACAGGCAAAATGTAATGAAAAATAGTTTAAAAGTATAAATGTAAATGCTAATTGCTAATAGAGCAAGTATGTACATAGTTCAGCAGTTGGCACCCCACCCCGTTCTGATACCTTGGAGGCTCCTTGTCCCCATTGGCAGAAGGGTCATATGACAGGCGGCAGCGCTCGTCTCAGTACAGTCAGTGGCCACCCATCACCTTCATGCACCCCAACAGCAACCACTACCAGGAAGAATGTCTATTCTTTATTTCATCCTGGTCCGCTGTGTCCCGGTGCCCTGTCTAAAGCTACCTAATGGAAGTCCCAGTCCTGAAGGGATCCGACTGACTGATCACAGAATCTGCTGTACCATACATTGGATCCAGTAAAAAAAACTAATATCCACCATCATAAAAAACTCAGTGAAGACCCCAGTTCATCTTGAACATCCAATCCGGACACCGGTCAAATGAACATGACTCTCCCAGAAATCCAAACAGCTTTCCACTCTTATTTTACCAATCTACTGTAAAGCAGCTAGGCACGCATAACCTACATATGCCACTCCTACCTGCTCAACAGCAAGAATTTCTCAATGCCCCCATTACGGAATTAAAAGTGTTTGATTCCATAAAATCCCTAAATAATTCTAAATCCCCAGGACCAGACCCCAGGACCAGATCTGATATGTTATTGAGTCTGGATGCGAAGAAGGCCTTTGACCAGGTGTCATGGTCCCACCTTTGGGATGTCTTTCTCCACCGCAACTTTGGCGCTTTCTTCACCACNCTTTTTGACTTTCTCTATGCTTTTCCCACTACCACACTGCTTATTAACGGCCGCAGGGGCCCACAAGTCCACCTCTACAGGGGTACCCATCAGGTTTTTTTTCTCCCCTACTTTTTAACTTGGCCCTGGTCCCTTTGCTAAGACTTTCAAACTTCTACATATTTTCAGGTTCTTAAGCTTGGATCACACATGACCAAACTTACCGCGCTTGCCAGCAATCTCCTTCTGTACCTATCTGACTCCCTTGAGATTATCACAGCATTTGGACCTATCTCTGGGTTTTCCATTAATCAAACCAAGTCAATGGCATTATGGTTGGGACCTGGCCATCGACCCCCTTGACATCATAGGTTCCACATTGATTGGTTGACACACCACATAACATACCTCAGTCTCCGTCTTTCCCATGTCTGCATGGTCAACCTGGAAGGCAGTCCAGAAACTACTGGGTCTGCAGTCTGAACATTCACTTTTCCTCCCTCTCCTGCTGAACCCATCTTTTCAGGTTGGGCGAGCGTTATACCCATTCACCAGCATTCACCCATACCCATTCACCAGCATGAGTATTGCCTTACAAACCTCAGGGATTTTACCCTGGACAACAATCCCCCCCCCCCCTTCCTTATTGGAAACCTACTCCCTCCCTCCCATTCATTTGCCCACCCTCTACCAGGCGCTACACTAGACTAGGTCTGTGTCTCAATGCCTATTGGACTCAGACTGGTCTAATGAGTTGGACAGACTCCTGGCACACCCTCCTAAGATGCGCATGCTTATCTCCCGACATTATTAGATCCACTTTGGATTCTTCTGTCACCCACAGTGGCCTCTTCAAATGGTTCCTGGGTTTTCTGCATTTAACTCAGGAGGATTTACTGTCTACCCTTACTTACTCCTGGCAGCACCTTGTTCTTTTACCGCAGTGTCAAACGATCGACGAGATTTTGCATTTGCCTCTAGCTTTAAAGGAAACACTCAGCTGCTAAAAGCTAACACCTACCGGGAAATGCTCCTGAACATTTATCACTAAGGCTACTTATCCCCTGAGCGGCAGTTTGCCAGGGATCTGTCAGACGCCCCCGCATGTCTGAGCTGTGGCCATGCCTCTCTGTACAACTGCTTTTGGAAATGCCCGGCAATTTGCCAGTTCTGGAGACAAATTTACGCCATCTCCAAGAACCGCCTACTGGAAGAACTCACACTGATGCCGGAATGGGCTATATTGGGTTTACTTTCTCCTGATCTACGACTATCTAGAAAAACACATTGACGTTGATCGTATCAGCAGTGACGCAGAAGTGTATAATCCAAGCCTGGATCTCCTCTCGCCCATGACTGTGGTGTTATTCAGAGAGAAATTTTATTATCTTTTCCGGATGGAGTCGTTGGATGCCAGCCTAACCAAAGAACGCGAAGTCAAGTCCTTTTTCTTCACCTGGGATAGTTACATACTTATGCTTCCTTGTCCTCTACAACTCTTACTGCATACCTGCTTCCGCGCTACTGGCTGGTACAAGAAACAGATGGTTGTTGCCCCCCTATTTCACATCTATCTACTTTTCCCTAATCGCCACGTTTAGTTTTCATTGTGGTACTGGAACATTGTAAACTGTTGATTTTATGTCTTTGTACATTGCCTATGTTATTCTTGCTTTTTTTGCTTTTGTTATCGCTTGTGCGTGTATCATCTTCATTTGTCTTTTTTTAAGGCTAATAAAGTTATCTAATAATATATAAAATAGAATATAATTAGAATAGCTAATAGAGAATATAATTAGAAGCTTAATGAACAATTTAAAATACAGTGCTTTACTTTTTGTAAATATGACACAGAGATGACATCATCTGATGACCTAATTATTAATCTCTTATTTTTACCTTCTGCTGTTGAAAAGAAAACCATCTTGTAGTTTTATTTGAATGTATTGCAAAATGAAATATGAAATCACTGTGAACCATTTAAACTTTCAAAATCACATTTGTATAAACAACAACTACACCTAGTTTTTTTTNAATAAAAATGTTCAGTATTTTTTAAAATAAGACTTTTTAAATTTGGCAGTTGATAGACTTTGTTGAATAATATTATTTACAATGTTTTTGTGTATTGGTTATTTTTCTCCTTTAGGTTTATTGAGGGAAATAAAATAGAGACCATCTCCAGACATGCGTTCAGAGGCCTCCGGGACCTAACTCACCTGTAAGTGAACGTTTTGCAGCACGTTATGCATTGTATTGTGATTTTATTCACTTTTTATTTTCAGTACATTATTTCAGTAACAGAATCTTATATTAAAATGACTAATCTCTCTTTTCAGATCTCTAGCCAATAATCACATCAAATTTCTCCCAAGAGACATCTTTAGTGATTTGGATTCTCTCATTGAATTGTAAGTAGCATAATGGTAATATTTTCCTTTAATCTGTATATTTTGTATAACTAATCGGCTCTGCAGTATGTAGCCTATAGTGCATTGATTCAAGGCATACACCAATGAGTTGCTTTCCAGGGGAAACTGTGTTTTTGGGGGTAAATTTTCCAGACATCCCTGAAGAGTCATCAAATCCCTTGACTTGGGCTTAGGCAGTAATTGTATGTAAATCTCAGGTTCAGACCCTATTGTTACAATGATGAGCAGGGCTTGATGTATTAGGAGCTCCTAATTTTAAAGGATCAAAGATGTCCTGGAAAAGTTCAGTGTGTGCTAGCCTGGCACACCATCTTCAGAGCAACAATTCCCATTCATACTTAATACTTCTGCATAGAGCCACCTTGTGGACACGCATGTAATTGCCACATACCATCATACCACATAGAGAGTAGAGTGACAGGGGAGTTCACTTCCCTCTCCGCTGCATGTCCGCACGGGATTCAGAGTCAGATACATAGACTTTCATAAGACCCACTTGGCCCATCTAATATGCCCATCCATCAACCTTCCTGTGAAGCCACCCTCCCCATCAGCCTACAGAGAACACTTGTCACACACATAAGACCCCACACTCCATTCCTGACCACACACACACATGTAGCACTAAATAATTCTTTTATAATTTATACTGGCCCCCTACTATACTCCACCCCCTACTTGCAAAGGAATTGCTATGAGCTGAGCTCCCATCAATAAGCATGACACTGACCTAAGAATATGTCAGTGCATTTACTGGAGAACAGGCGTGCCGCGGAGGAGAGCAGGCTGGGACAAAGCAGAACACAGGTAAGAATTGTGAACAAAGAAATTAAGACATGTTTTACTGAATTGGAGGGGACAGAAAGACTTGCTGAACACACATAAGGAAGGGGCAGAAGGCTGGTGAAAAACACAATGAGGGTGAGTTTGGATTGCTGTAGTGGGCAAAGGGGCAAAAGTGTAAAGGAGGCACAGTGTGACGATGAAGGGGCAACATTGGGATAAAGAAAGATACACAGTGTCATGAATTAAGATTTTATAACGTGTGGCTTTTTTTACACAAACATTTTGTCAGTATAACAACGTGCAAACATGCACAACAGGAGGCAATTACAGAGTAGAGGGAGCAAAGATTACAGAGTAGGCCATCACAAGGTACAAAGAAACTCGTCAGTAGGAGTAGTACAGTACCCTTGTGCATTGCTTTACCTACAGTAGAGTAGTTTACAATACTTAAGACAGCCGTGCATACTGGCTCATTACACTTCATCTGGTCCCTGTTGTTTTAAGACGGTTTTATATAAAGTGAATAAGGTATTTTAATGAAACTAAATAATGAATAAAATAAGACATAGATGATGATTATTATGACACTAACAATTCTAAGAATAGTTATTTACCCTGTGTCCTCCTCTATGTTACAGAGATTTACGTGGCAATAGGTTTGAGTGTGACTGTAAAGCCAAGTGGCTGTTTTCCTGGCTGAAGATGACAAACTCCACCGTGTCTGACGTCCTCTGTGTTGGACCCTCTGAGTATCAGGGGAAGAAGCTGAATGACGTAACAATCTTTAATTCAGACTGTATAACAACAGGTACTGCATTATAATATATATAATATATATATATATATATATATATACTACATGTATATTCTACAAGTACCATCATGCTTTCTGGTAGGCTGATGTCTTTGGCATGAGATGTGAGTTGTAGATTCNCAACATCTAGAGTGTAACAGGTTGACTATCTCTGCTCTACCATGTGCCTATGTGCCATGTGTGGTGACAAGGTGTACAGACCTAAGGGGATAAAGTCGCAGATCCAGACTCAGCAGATACGATTGTTTGTGGTATCATGTCTGCAGTTGTTTATTCTGCACTCACGCAATTTTGCAGTGTTTATTTCCTTCCAGTTCCAGATATTTTCAAAATAGTTTTATTTTATTTGATTTTATAACATTTGGCCAGATCTAAGATTATTCTGCTGCCGTGTTTGGATCTCCAGTCTGCCATAAGGTTGAGGGGAAGCCACTATCTGACTTCTAGCNACATCTAATCAGGGTGCTCTATCTTAAAACTTTCCAAAACTGATATTGTACCAGGACAGAATTAATCTAGAGGATCCAGACCTCGGCCTAAATTTACTGAACTGCGGGACTGAAAAAATAGCAACCAATCAGGTTCAGGCTCTCAGTTTCAAACTGGAGTATGTAAGCTCAAATCTGATGTGTAGGCAATACCTTCACTTTTCCAATACCGCAGTTTAAATGTATACCCTGTCCTGGTAATGTGGCACTCTCACTTGGGCTGCTTATCAAAGGTGGGTGGAACTTTCAGGTATTTGGATGTAAAGAGTTAAAGGAGATAACATAACACAAATCTTAATCAGTTCTGTTTAACATTATTAAGAATATATGAAGAATACATCAGCTGGTGTTGATCATGTTTAGCAGATATCTAAGGACTTCTATCTATTGTTGAGAGGTCTAATTGGGCTATTCTGCAGTCGGGTCAGGGGGTTGACTTGTGCTCAGACCTGTATACCCCAACAATAAACGAGAGCAGAACGCTATTTGTTTAGTAACCAATCTATTGGAACGTCTTATTGTCCTTATTTCTACATGCCACATGAGCTCTGTATAAGCTAGTGTTACATAATGTTAGTATCAAGACACCGTTCTGGTAATATCTTGCCCTAGCAATGACTTGTTCTGCATAATTCCTGGAATGTCTAGTTCTACATAATATTAATAACAGGTATGCAAAAAAAGCACACACTAGATAGAGATCAGTTGCCATTTTAGGCTGTCCCAAATGTCCTGATTTTGGGGGACTGTCCCACTGTCCAGTCTGCATTCATTTATTTTTCCCACAATTGTGTCCAAAGGGGTTTGGGGAAAGGGACGTGTTATGAGTGGACCTGGGGGGGAATTCACTAAATGACGATTTATGCTGAGATATCATATCGTCAGCATTCGTCAGGGATCTGAAATCGTCAGTGACTGGTGATGTATAGTATTCAGTAAGTGATGTTTTCTATTGACGATATGTAATCTCTGACAAATGCTGACGATATCCATTG
>JABWIB010001336.1:22441-69361 GCA_016617825.1 Platyplectrum ornatum | reverse complement strand
TATATGTCTACTATCAAGTGGATATTTATAACTTTCCTACCTATACAGACGTAATCATGTTTTTTTTACACCTTACCCTTTAATACTCAAGAAAATTGGGAAAATGTATTTTTCCATTGCAGTCACACCTACTGATAATACAGCGCTTTTATAAAAAGACAGCACCAGCACAGCAGAATCCTAAGTGTTAGCAATCTAATAACTCCTGCCTTTCTCCTAATCGCACCTTCCAGATAAAGTTAAATAATAATACATCAAGGCAAAATTGTCTCTGTTCCCTATATTTCCTTGTGTCAAATTATGCTGACATGGTCCGAGAGAGAACAAATAATCTTTCAAACTGACACTTGCTACTCTGCCGCGCTCAGGAAAAAAGAGCCTAACTTGTGATGACAGCAAGTTTTAATGAACAATTGTTCCGTGAAGATGATTAGCCAGCATGTTATAGATCTGTTAATCTGCTCAGCAATTTTATCTGGAGAAGTCAAGGTAGTTATCAGCAGAAAGTCACCCTATCTAGCAAATATGAAGCAGTAGAGATATGATGATATCTGACGGAGGACTAGAAGTGGATATTACATTTTGCTATGGACATGTTCGTGTACTTGAATAACACATCATCCGCACAAAGGCGGCTCATAAGTCAAACAACTGACAGGTCTTGTAGAAGACTTGCACCAATTTCACAGTAATCCCACGACCATGAAGATAACTGGAAATTGTGTTAATAAATGTCATTTCTCCATAACTGCATTTCATGCTGGGACAGAATACTGCATCATCTTTTTTTCATCTCTTTTAGTAGTGACATGGGAGCAATGAATGCTGTGTTCATTGTGGGTGTGTTAGTAGTCTGCTAAGGATACATTTTGTAACACTATAGTGCATCTATACTGCCGAAACACACGCAAAGTAAACACACCTAACAGATTTCCCTTTAAGGAGGTCATAGGAAATATTTTGCAATCATAACTATATATTACATTGGAGTAGTAAATAAATGATACCAAAGTAAATTCATCCTTTTTGTGTACAAAACCATTTAGTACAAACTTTTTCGAAATGATTAAAGTGAATTTAGGGAGCAGTCGTTTTATTTAGAAATGACATATAAGGCTGCTCTGCTCAATTCCTGGCAGTACTTCATTTGGAAAAAACATCAGTGGGATTGGAAGGGTTTGGGGACGCATTAGATGACAGCGATTACATTACAATGTGGAATTTAGAGACACCCTCCCAAATCAGGCACAGCCCTGGACGTATATGGTGGAAATATGCAAAGTATACATAATCTAAGCCTCATTACATACTTGTCTTTCCATCCAGCTCTGGTCTTTTGAAAAACTATGTATATTTGCTGACTGAGGGTCCAAGCCTAAAGCAGCATATAACCCTATAGAGCTCAAAATCATGTGTTTAGCATCTCCTCGCTTACATGGTTTGTCTCTCAAATACATTATTGCATCCTTTCGTTCACCAAAAAACAGTTTCATTCTCTCTATAATCTCCCCTCTTTGTGCATAGCTTCCTATACTCCCACAAGTTTTATTATCATAATGGTTGTAACTCTATTCAGAAATCTCCTGAGCTACATAATTAAACCAAAAGATAAAATGTAAGAATGTTTTCCACAGGCAAACGCAGGTGGAGTTTCTGGTTGGCCAAAAACCCCCTTAATATTGCTGGATTATATGCAGGTTATATTAAGTATTAGCTGGCGCATTGTATAAAGAAAATTAGAGGTTACATTTCACATATCACATAGTGTAATTTATGCAGGGTGTATTAATGGTTTGGAGATTACACTTTAAAAATAAACAATATGACTACTATATACCCAAATATACACCTGACACCAAATATACCCAATATATACTTTATACAGTGCATATATATATATTTGGAAATCCCCCTTCCAAAATCCTGCATTTGCCCAAGTTTTCTAAATAGTAAGATGAAACTCAGTGGGCACAATATACCACAGTAATGTAAGGTTGTATCATAAAAAAATGTGGCCAGTTTTGTAAGTAGGTAGAACATTTCTAGTGTTTAGCAATTTTACACATATAGTTGACATAGAACCTATATCATATTTATTTAATGTCTCTAATTATAAAGTAGGTGTCTTTAGACAGGTTAATGGCATCAAGACATATAATTGTAGGTACTCTCAGTATTCCCATAAACTGTTGAAAGTTAGTATAGGCAGACTGTCTAAGTAACCCAAGGTTAGATATACAGCATGAATGCAACAGCACCAGAACATTGACAATCAATTGTCAAGAAAACTAGGAAAAACAGAAGCAGTGCAACAATCCTCTGCAAATGTATGGCGTAGGCTGGAACACAAGAGTAGGGCTAGGAGCAGGCACACAAGTATAAATACAGAAACTATTTCTATAAATTCTTACATTCGTAAGGAGACTAAATACTCTGGCAATGGAGTCTGTCCAGAAAGATTAATATAGAGGAAATAATCACCCAATCATAATGCTCAAAAGGAGTTTTCAATGATTTGACAGTCTCAATTTAAAGACAGGACACTGTGACCTCTATGCAAATAACAGACAACTGGACTGGACTGTGGTAGAGTAAATCTATTTTCCGTGATTATGAGGGGTAACAGTAAACAATGGCCCAAAGTTTAATATTGGTCAATACAGAGAACGTGTTAATTGCTGTGTGAGCGTATCTGACACTCCAGAAATGACAGGCTTGCATTAAAAGAGGTCCTATGCGTATGGGTACACAGGAACCACTCAGCATGTTCAGGCAGATACACGCAGCTCCTCAGTCAGTGAGGATTGAGTCAGCAACTGGGTCAGATCCATACTTCACGTACTATTGACTTAAGCTGGGCATACACCATAGATAAATTGAGTGGGCAAAACCATGTTGAATTGCAGGGGAGGCAAACTAAATTAATTGCAATCAGTATTACAGGTGAGAGATGATGTTTCCCGCCCAAGTCTAACAGTGTAACAGTAACGCTGGTCAGTATCTGTGTGCAAAATGCAAAAATAAAGTATTCTCCCTGCATGCAAACACTGGCATTCATTTTACCTCCCCTGCAATTCAACATGGTTTTACCCATACTTGAAAAATCTTTCGACTAGAACAATTTATCCTATAATGTATGCCCAGCTTTACTCATGACTAACTCACAAGTGGGTAAAACCATGTTGAATGGCACGGAAGTTAAATTTCATACTGCAAATAGTATTAGAGTTGTGAGATGTTTCCTAGTCCAAGTTTAATAACAGTGTAACAGTAACGCTGGTCAGTATCTGTTTGCAACATGTAAATATAAAGTATTCTCCCTGCATGCACACACTAACATTCATTTTACCACCCCTGCAATTCCACATTGTTTTACCCACTCATGAGTAAGTTGTGAGTAAGTCAATAGTAAATAAAGTCTAAATCTTGTCCACTGTAATAGAAATCTCTCGCTGTGCCATGTGACCTCCTCTGACTGGCAGAGACTTATTGATTTTTGATGTCCCATCATTTCATATTTCAGACATGTATAGTGTAAAGTCAAACATGTAAGTGTAAACCATAAAAAAAATACCAGAATGTTCAACGCACGAAAGGCATATTTGTGTGACCATAAAACCCCTATGTCCCAGATGTCAGAATAATATTTCATGTGCTCTGGATTAACAGTAAATGTTCGGATTCTTGAGTAAAATGTTATTTTTTTATATTCAGTTTTGTATTATATTAAAGAAAGACACTCGGAAATCATATCACCAAGACTTAACTCTTTTGCAAAATTGGATTTGCAGTTGGACCATGGCTTGTATTGTAATTGAATATTGCTACAGAATATGAGGAAATTGCGGACAATTGTACTGTTTTCTAACATGTGTTACAATGTAATACTGTGTATCCATATATAAAGGGAAATGATTTGCTCTTACAATACTAGCATTTGGTGGAAAGACTTAGGGAATACATTGGAGTCTAGACACAGCACTAAAAGGCCACAAATATATTTTCAAATGCCTGTCCTGTTTTGGTTTTGGGTTTATATAAATTTAAGTTCCCTTTTCAGCCTCAATGAAATGCATGATGAGCCTAGTTAATATGTGTGTCTCTCTTTAAATACACACTCATTTTAATCACTCGCTAAGGAGAAACTAGAAAAGGTTAAAACACAGGAGCAAGGTAACACTGGAAAACAAATCATGGGGGTGCAGGAAATCAAGTAGCAAGGCCTAAATTTACTAAGCAGGAAGATTGAAAAGTGGGGATGTTGCCTATAGCAACCAATCAGATTCAAGCTCTCAGTTTCATTTTTTCATACTGGAGAATGAGAGCTTAAATCTGATTGGTTGCTATGAGCAACATCCCCACGTTTCAATATCCATGCTTAGTAAATTTAGGCATACAACTGGTAGCATGTGAAAGTGATGCTAGATCTAAAAAAAAAAAAAAAAGAAAGTCTACTAGCCACTGATTGACTAGAAGCTTTTTGACTAGATCTTGTAGATTGAAGCCCTGGCTGCCATAGATACAACTGTAAGGGGGTATTTATAAACTTCATTTTCATGAAATCAGGCATTATTTCATGAAAACGAACTTATTGGGGTATATTTACTAAGCAGGGAGATTGCAGTGAAATTCGAATTTGGGGAAGTTGCCCATGGCAACCAATCAGATTTGAGTTCACATTCTCCAGAGTGTAAAATGAAACTGAGAGCTCAAATCTGATTGGTTGCCATGGGCAACTTCCCCAAATTCGAATTTCACTGCAATCTCCCTGCTTAGTAAATATACCCCATTACTTACAAAGCATGGATCGCAGCTTGCACAAATAAGCCCAAACCCTGCCCCATTCACTTCATTTAAATCCGCAAGTGTACATCCGACGCATACATGCGTTCGAGGACACATCTACCCAACTTCCACATGGGTGCGCGTGGAAGACGGCATCCTGGTCCGGTCCAATATATCTTCTTTAAAATTATGGTCAATATTCTTACTTACATCATATTTTACTTATACTCATATCATGAGTAAACAAATGATTACTTTAAATAAAATAACTCTATTTATTGTAACACATTTAGAAAAACCCCAGTATAGCTTGAAAAACGAATGCACGGAACACATAGAAGAACCACATAGTAAAGAAGATGTGCGACGTGGGTGTTTGTATTCTAATCACTGCTCTCCTTCCAGGCATTACTAATAAATTGTGCAAAGTCTCCAGGCATAAACACAGAACTGAATTGTAGCTCTACCCTGTTATGTTCTGTATTCGCAGGTAGAGAAAATAAATGACCAATGATTAAACCAAATGTATTTGGTTTCACTGAATTTCATTTTGTACTAGACAGAGTACATAGTGTACATCTCTCATGAGTAGATATGATTTCTCTTAAGCGAACAAATGAAACAAAACTATTTTTCTCTATACAGTAAAACATTATAAAACTACAAACATTTAAAAGTTGAACATTGTTAAAACTCAAAAATAAACAAATATAAAATGTTTTTGATGGATTAGCTCACAGTGAATGAATTTTGGGCATCCTGAATGGCCATGTGTAATGATTGGTGCTGGAGGCAATGATTATCATTAAATCACTGCCGCGAGCTCCGATGTAGGGGATTTGTCTGCTTTCCCAGGATTCTGGAAGCAATGCCCTTAATTTATGAATCTCTTGGCACCCTGCTCTAGGGCGCAATGCAACATGTCAGTGTGTGGAAGAAACTCCCATACCTCCTATAAAAAGAGGGACTTATTTGAAAACAAAGGTTTGCATATAGAAATGTGTGTACTAAGAAAGCAATCAGCGTTGTTCTTGATTTAGCTCTTACATGCTATTCAGCTTTATGGGCCACCCAGATTTTAAGTAAGGTTTGTACAGGTAGTTTAAGGTAAGGATATCTCTGCAGAGTCCCATATGCATTGGGGTGGTGGTCTTCCCTTATACTCAGTGGTCAAAGTGAAAATTTAGAAGTGGTGGTATGGACATTCAGAAGAGATGGTATGGAAACATAGAAAGTAATGGAAGTCAATGGAGAGTTTTAATATTTTTCTATTACACCAGTGGGAAAAGTGCCGGTGTATACCCCTGTATACACCCCCACTTCAAGCCCTGCTTATACTCATAGAAATCTGCATATTGCAGCTTTTTGCAGGACTTGCAATAGCCTGGTTTCGGCCTATTGTTCTATACTATTGTTATTATAAAGCTATTTTAATTAGCTATATAATATTTAAATATTCACTAGGGTATAAACATCAGCATTTCAATATATTATACATAAATTAAGGAGATCAGTACTCACACCTCCTTGCAGACTCCTGGGTGAGCTCCAGCCTGTAGATGGACAAACGATTGACTCCACCACACATGTTGCTCTTCTCTCCTTTGCACTCCATGTTACATTCTGACTCACTGACATTTAAGGCTTTAATTTTGTGACCACAGTAGCATTCTGCTCCAAACTCTAGTCCAGCATACATGTATCCCCTGCATAGAAAAAACATCTATTAAAGCACCCCCTTCTATAAAAAGAAATTGTAACAGCTCTAGAGTTATGTAGCTGCTCTTCACATATATGTGTTATATGTCATTAAATAGAGCAAACAGACAAGCACAAAGCACTCACATACAAAATGCTATATTGATATCAATAGCCTATTGCTGGAAATATAAGGTTGCAGGAGCTTGGATTTTGAAATGATTGCTGTATACTGCAAATCCACAAGTAAAATGACATACTGCAGAATCAGAGTAATTAGATCAAACAAGATATAGCAAAAGTTGATTCATATTAAATTTCCTAGAGCAACCACTAGGTTAGTTTTCTTTTTTTATTTTCAGTTTTCAAAATCTAAGATCTCAAAAAAAAAAAACTAATAAATAACTAATCAATGTATCATTTGTCAGCAGTTATCCAAACTAAATGCTGCAAATAAAGGAGACAGTAAGTAAAACAAGCATACACTGCATGTTGTCTAAGCTGTCCCGACACGGGAGATAAATAGGATAAATACTTTATTTTAAAAAAGGAAAACATCCTCTGAGAAGTGAGAATTGAACCTGGTCCTCCATTAAAACTGCATAACTTCTGGAGTCTGGGGACAAAGTTAAAAAACATATATTTGTAATGCGGTAGTCCACACTTGGACCTAATGTTACATGTAGAAGTCTTCTATGATCCATTGAAGTGCACACATGTTATCAGGTTTATCAAGTACAACTCATGGAGAAGAAAGAAGATAAAATTCTGCATATGGAAGTTAGAAAAATGTTGTGATCCAATATAGTGTGAGTATGTGACTAGCATAGAGGGTTTAATGTGTAGAAGACATGAAGAACAGAATATATTACATTGGATGAACAGACCATAAGACCCTCTAAAAAGATATGATACACTATACAACATGCACTGTATACATTGTCCAATAGCCCCCCTGTCACTACCCTCTCTCTGTGGGAAAATGCAGGAGTCTAGCAACTTACACAGCTAGACTCCTACCTTAACTGAACTGTGCAATTCAGTTACCCATGTGACCAATGACCATATGAATTCACCATTTACCCCCCCCCCCAATCCCTTAGTTTAAATCTCCCCCCCCACCCACCTAGCTTAATGTAAGTGGATGTAATTGCAAGGCAGGACCCAGTACATTGGAACCAATGGACATATTGGGTACTTTTATATGTTTAATTAGACAGTGAGTATGGGGTTTACCAGTTATACCCTGTTCACATAGACTACCCTGGTAAATCTGTTTTTAACNAGCAGGGTTGTTAGCTGTGGCTCTGAATTACCCTGGTAATTAACCCTGTTCACAGTGCTGAATTACCCTGGTAATTCACAAACTACCCTGGTAATTCACAAACCACCCTGGTCCTACACTGTTCACACTGAACCAGGGTAGTTAGTAGTAATTTTAGCACCATTCACAATGAGCACACTACCCGGGTAATAGCCCTCTGTGTCAATGAGGTATTACATGTGTAATATTCAGTGGCCACTTTGTTTCCGAAAAATCAAGCTCAAGATGAGTGGCAAAATAATAATGGTTTTGGCAGACACATATGCATTTGCACAATGACATTCACCAATGAGCAATCTCATAAGTGTATAATACATTAGTGAATTCAGCTAGGGGAAAACATGTATGTAACAAAATGACACTGCATCATATCCTTCTTTTTCCCTTAAAAACCCCATTAAAAGGACCTCTCATTCTATAAAATGAAGTGCTTATACTGTTGTGCGATAGCAATCTTCTGTGAAGTGGAGCACAGTCGAGCAGATGCTAAGATAGGTGTACTGAAGCATTAAAGCGACTGCTTTAACACCTAACAAACATAAACATGCTGGAGGGAATTCATTGAGATATGATTTTAATTATAGAGAATAGTTCATTAAATTTTGGACGGCTGGAAAAATCCCATAGGAATTTGGATGGCCAATTGCTGTGTGTCTATAATAACCATTTGCCCCAAAAAACTCCCTATGGGATTAGGAACAGCTGGTCTACGTATGAGTGGCCTAGTGATTTTCCATTGCTCTGTCGAAATGCTCAAGTGTATTAAAATATAAATAAACTGGAAAATAATATCTGGTAAGTTATCAAGAAATGTGACTATTTTATTTTTCTCACATTTTATTTGTCGTTTTCTAGTGTTTGATTACATCTTATAGAAAACACTGCCGAATACATCGAATAGGAGATTAAATCATAGAATAATTAGGATCAGGTGTTGGCAGATGGAAGGAGAAGAGGGAATTTGTTGATGTGCACTAACTAATAAAGCTCCATTTATTCAACAGTCGCCATCCTACCGTTCAGCACAGTTGTCCTGGCAACGAAACACCGTCATCTTTTTGTAGTCAAAAAAGGACACTCCATGGAGCGCTCTCTGCCGCGTGTCATCCATGTAGCATCCAATATACTTTGCTGCAAAACAAGAGAAATGCCAACGCGTTAGAGACAGTCATGCATTACATTGCTGAAAACCTTATGCTGAATATTGATTTTTCACTCGGACAGGAAATTGCTTTATATAACAGTTCTCAATAGCTTGTATTGTCTCCGGTTATTTATGCAGTTGTTGGGCTGCAGTTTTACAGCAGTTGTATTGTGAAATAATGACTAGGGACTGCAAATAAAATACTGAATCTTAAGGTGTTATAGTAAAAAGATCCTGTCAGATAGGGGTAATTTTATATTATTTTAATAATAGTGTGTCATCATTAAAATGAAAGTCCAAAACTATGAATTTGGATGTTGAGGCAGGAACAATTGCATTGTTAATGTTTATTCTACAATATTTAATTGCACTTTATTTTACATACATTCTACATAGAAATAAATGTGTATGTAAGACTTAAAAATAAATACACAAAGCATAAATAGACACTTTTCAGCTCAGGCACTGAATACTAGAGATCAGGTTACATACTACACTTGTTACATTTATAGCCAACCTTTAGCACTACCTGCATGGCATAGCTGACACTTCGCAATGCACAATGGGACTAGTAGTTTCACAACACCAGGAACGTCTCCGGTTTCCTCTGCCTGCTGTATTCTACAGGGGTATTTTTCCATTATGTCAACACACTTAATATGGCCTATTTCCCCAGGTATAGAAAACACCAGGTATATCTGCAGTATTTACAAAGATCCAGCTGTTATTTTGACCTAATAGATCCCCAGAAATAATATTTAAAATATATAAAAATTGCTGATATCAGGAATACAGGATGCATATAAAACAATTGAAATATATATATATATATATATATATATATATATATATATATATGTATAAAATACATCATCATTTACAATGCAACATATTGTATAACTTAAGCACATAACAGAAAATAAATAAAATGATGAAAAGATAGATGAATCCATTATGGCGAGTCATGAGACATCCTTCCCTGGGTAAAACCATGGTGAACTCCAGAGACAGAAATAAAAAAATAATACAATAGAATAGAAAATATAGCCTATTATTCACATATGCTATATGATTTGATTTTTTTTTAGTTACCTTCCTGTATTTATTTTTTGTGCTGTCTTATATATAGTATAGTGTAACATATTGCTATGTAAATAAAAGTTGTATAATTAAGCAGTGCCTTTTTGTGGGGGTTTTTTTTTTCAGTGTAAATGTTTTCAATGTGTGCCTGGCAGTGGCTGACTGCTGATCACTAAGTAATGTGGTCCACGATAGAAGAACATAAGGAGCTTTAGAAGCAGCAAATGTAATTGAAATGTACAAATCGTCAAAGACCGCTCAAAGCTCACATGTTTGGTGTGCATAACGCCTTCTGGATAAATAAATTGCTTCCTATTTTTGTGTGTTGGCAGATGGTACAGAAAATGCAGAAACTGGAAACAGTGAAAGGTACCATTTATGAACACTTTCACACCATCCTTACTATTCCCAATCACTGTATACTTTAGTTTCTTCATTATTAGCTTCCTACATGTTTGCAGGACATGGAATATCTTTGTTTTTTGATTGCTTTGCATTTAGGACTAGGATCCGTAAAACGATTGGAAAATGTAAAGGTTATCCTATCATAACAATAAGAGCACACTTTAATACAAATTTATCAATAGCACCAATTTACCTCCCTTAAATATCTATCTTATCTAGCAAAAATGTTTTTCTTCACATAAGCATAAAAATAGAAACTCCAGTGCAGCAATGGGTGTTTTTTTTGTCAGCCCTTAACCCAACCCTCACCTTTCATTACTTTAAACCTCTCCTAACATATATTAACCATTTCCTCCCTGTAACCTAGCCCTGACCTCCCCTTGTACAGGTCATCCCCTACCCAGGGCCTAATCCTAACCTCCCTTTGTACAATCTATCCCCTCCCTGCAAACTAAGCCTTACCTCTGACTTCTATGATCCATTCCTTCCCCTCTTCCGATCCTTACACTTCCAGCAGCCTAATGCCAACCCTCCTAATCTATACTCTATTCCCTCTACATAGTCTAACCCCTCTGTTCTAAGATCCATGCCCCCCCCCTTTCCTCTAGCCTAAGCCTAACCTTCCTCTTATACATTCAATTGCCTTAATGCTGACATTGGATCCGAAGGGTTTGGTACGTTGCAGAAATAGGGATATTGCAACATACCTGTCCATTTATTGATTATTAAAATGTTGATTATTGTATACTAAAATGTTTTTAGAAATAGACAGCATAAATTGCATTTATATTATTTATTGAAAGATTTTTATAAGACATGACTGGATGGTAACAGACAGAATGGGTGAGGAAGGGGACCCTGCCTGCAAGCTTACACTCTATAAGATATTAAGATTGATACATAGGGGTAAGTGCTATTTAGCAGTCGGCTGTCTGTATGACAAAATGCAAGTCCCCTGTAGCATATCCTCGTCGGTCTGTATTGTGAATGTTTGTTTTTCTCTAAAAAGGATCATTTCAACAATGTTCTCTGTTGAAATATCACTAATGTGACATATTACTATATTGATACAGCAGCATTAAGACAGGCGACTGCGTCCCATGCGCAAATGCATCCATAGGCCGGTGAAAAGTAGTAGGTGAATGATCACAACTACATTTATGCTTTGAAAGGATGTTCACTGATTATTTCCCTTGGTTGCTGAATATTTCCGAAACGTGTCCATGTGATCATCCACTTCACAATCCACAGGTGTGATGCATAAATGTCACCAATATACTCGGCTTTTATTGCGTAGATGAAAGGTATGATTTCTAGAATACACATGAAATGCGTGATTACTAATCTAGTGTTCATTCAATGACAAGGCCCCACCATGAAATAAGACCTTAATTCATTCTGTTGAAGNTAACTTAAAATAAATTGCAAATGATAAGCTTTTATATTGTGAAGTATATATCAGTTTTAATGTGCCCATTTCACTTTCTGCCTTTGGCACAGTTTAGGACCCACAAAAGGCACAGACTGAATTTGTCAGATATTGTAGTTAAAACGAGACTCTGAGAAGCTACGGATCAGATCGCAGGTGAAATGCCAGATATCGCCACCCAATGAATATTCACACGCCACTTTCCTTCCAGATTTGCAGTTAGGCTCCAATAGCAAGCGTTGTATACTGTCTCCCTTGCCTTTACAATATAAAAAGCTAATTCCAGTTGCTTTACTGTGTCACTCTGTTATATCAATCTCATTTTATGTACATTTCAGCTTATTTAACACAACGCGAGGACGGTGTACATCAATCACATGATGCGCGAATCAAAGAAATATATACTGACCATGCATTACCTACTACAGACTTAACGCCTTCAGCATGTGTAGCCAAGCTTTAACAACAGTCATCAAAGTAATGCATAAATTCATGAAGACAAATCTCAGAGACAAGCATGGCTCACTCTATTTTCTTACTGGAGGGAATAAACAATCAGCACACCTATTAAACACATACTTACATAGAACGCCTTGCATTTTTAATGAAAGCGCTGACCAGGACAGACAACTCTAATACTCATCCAGGGCATAAATTCAGGTTCGTTTATGCACCACAAATCCTCGTAACCTTTTTCATGTTGGAAGTGAAGGAAAAAAAAAAATACCCCAATTGAGGAGTGCTATAATTTCCAGGTAATTAAACATAGCAGGTGACAAGGTGACAGCAGAGACAGAAAGAACTCTGATGTAATTGATCTGGAAGGTGAACAGACTGCTACAGTTTTCCCAGCTAGCAGGAATCCTTGGAGGATAGCGGATTCAGAGCATTACAACAGAATATGCTGATCAGCATTAAATGTAAACAAATGCAACAAACATCATTTTTATTAAACAGAAATTCACTATATAATACAGGTATGCAATGGTAAAGTGCATAATACTTCTAAAAGAGCAGTTCCTGTGTTATTTGTATCATAAATACAGGCATATGGCTAATCCAGACTAAAATGTACAAATAATAGAAGTTGACTTTTAAGCGGTCATATTTGCCGGCGCTTCTTTTTTTGGGCATGTACATTGCAGTTTTTACTGGACATCCACTATGCAATATGTTTCCTGGTTCGAATAGTCCAATATAGTTAAAGTGCTAAACGGCAGCTGAACAATTGGCTAAAATTTCAGAACACGAAGCTCTTCATTTTGAATTGGTAACAATGGACCAGATCCAGATTTGAACTTATGAGCACAAAGTTAAGAGTGGGAAAAACCATGTTGAATTGCAGGGGAGGTAAACTTCATCAGATGCAAAAAGTGAGTTGAGAGATGAAGTTTCCTAGCCCAAGTCTAATAACAGTAACACTGGTCAGTATCTGTGTGCAACATGCAAAAATAAAGCATTCTCCCTGCATGCAAACACTGACATTCATTTTACCTCCCTCCCAGCAATTCAACATGGTTTAGCCCAGGCATAACTTTAAGCTAGTAAGTTAAGGTCTGGATCTGGTCCAGAGTTCCTATTTCGGCAAGATACATATCAGAATAGCGACAGATGTTAGGCTTCAGAAAGGCAACATTTAATAAAGAGGAGGGTTAGGGTTTGTTTGGAGGGAGAGGACAATTAATGGGAAGAATGGGAAGGTTAGGGTTAAGCTGCGGAGAGGAGACATATTCTAGAAGAGGAAGATAAGGGTTAGGCTATGGGGGATAGGACAGTTAAGGATTGCGGTTAGCTGTGGAGTGTCCTCTTCATTGCGTGCTGTCACTGAGATGTGTCGTTCCCATGTCAGAAAACAACTGTTCGAGCCAGGAAATCACATCTGTCCCATTCCTCCTATGTGTACTTACAGGGTAGGGCACATTCAAGTCATTTATTTATTTTTACAATACATTAAAAAGCCCTGAGTGCACACAACTCTACATGAGCCTCAGTGTGTATGTAAACACAGGGAAAAGGGAAAACAGTATTTGCAATATAGAGCTTGAGGCATGAAAAATGCTCATGTCCCTACAGAGTTGGCTCCTGTAAATGTGAATAACAAGGCTGGTTCCTTGATATGTTCTGAAAGCAAGCAGCATTATCATTTAGACACAGAAACAGCATGCTTAGGAATGGCGAAGACGATGGTGTTAAAAACTGATTTTGTTAAATAATCATTAAAATCTATTTTTATTGAGATGATAGTGGTTAGAAATGCTGGCGGCAGGCCTATTACCTTTCCTCTATTTGTGGCTCATCTATCTGTGCTGTGGTTTCCTTGAAAAAGATCATTGAGAAATTATGTCAATAGGTCAGGATAAAATAGCTCTAAAATCTGCCATTTATAGCAATTTATAAAGAAGGAAAACTTTTTTCTGCTAGTCTCTGTATTCAGGCGCTAGAAGCACAGAAAGCTTTTTTAAGGGGAACATTTATTGCATTGTAGAAAAATAAGGATAGAGGTTATATAGGGACGAGAATAATTATGGGCATTCAGTGTGGGAAGGAACATTTAGTTAATAGAGGGGGTTACCAGGGACCTTAGGTTTAATAGTGGATAATTATAGATAAAGCACTTAGATAAATAAGGAAGGCTGTGGGGGTAATTAAGTAGGGGTAAAAAGAGAGATACAACAAGAAATGGTTTCTTCTGCATTTTTACATTATGTACCCACTAAAACGTGCTTCTCAGGGTTAATCACTTGGGTCTCAGCTCTACAATCTGTTCTAGTTGTTGAGTATGTGCTATTGTTTCTTGGTATGCAAGAGCAGTGGCATCATTTTGGTCCTAAACCAAAATGAGAAGTAATATAGACCCACATGTTATGCCAGAGAGTCCAGCCGCATTATGTCATATTTTTATTATTATATAAAATAATATCTTATCAACAAGAGAGTTCATTGATTGGGATATATAGTTGTGATTGATCATTGATACCCAGTACATTTTAAACAATTGTTAACAATGATTGTTGCATTTAAAACGGTTGTCTTTCTTATACGGCACTTATGAATGAAAAATATTCTTTACACAAGGATAAACTTGGGAATCACATTACACGCAGGATTTAAAAATAGGCAGTAAATCTGTGGCAAGGTAGAGTGGATTTGCTGAAGCTATTTATCATTCTTGACTCTACCAGTCTCTTGAAAGTAATTTTTTTATCATACGACCATAGTTTGAGTGCATTTGGTATTCATATGTGATTTATAGCTTGTTGTAAATGACATAGAACTGGTAAAGGCAAACAATATGTTGTAGACTCCTTATACCGTGTTTCTAGTAAATCTATGACAGGCTGGGGGTGTTCTAGAGGTAGCATACACAGTTAATAAGCTTGCTAGGTAGGGAACATGAAGGTCATTGTTAGTCTCACTAACTGTGCAACAAATTGCAATCATTCTCAGCTATCCATACCTCCGAACTGTCCCGATATCAGCTGGACAGTGCCACTTTTGGGCGACCCGTGACACCTGACTGCTATGCTGCATACCTGGGATACCTGTACAGTATACAGTAATCCTAAACACACAATTGTTTAATAAGATATCTTGTAGTTGTACCAAAGCTAAGTCTGCGAGCTAGTTTACTTACTAATCAGAAGTTATGTAATAGGCACTTGTGCCTTAAACTGAATAACACATCAGTGTGATTGGAATAAGGATGAAAACACTTTGCTAGTGGTTGCTTTATAATTATATATAAGCATGCTTTAGAAAATGGCTTACAAAGGGCCATAATTTGCATCAACTTGTAAATATTGTTAAAAAGTTATTTGAATAATTTTGGGCCGAAACCGGGTGAAGATTTACATGAATAAATTGGGACAGGGTTTGCCCTGAATCATGCGGTCAGCACGATTGGGAAAACTGGATGTTGTTGATACAACCACATTATAAATATCAAGATAATGGTCGTCACTGAGGACAGAGCAGTGAATCAAGCATTGAATCCCACTCGAGCTATGCTTGGAGTTACGAACACAGGACTGGATCCAGACTTATGTACTACTGATCTTACAAGCGAGTGGGCAAAACCATGTTAAATTGCAGGGAAGGTAAATTCCGTTAGTTGCAAACAGTGGACCAGATCCATTCTTTACCTAATATCGGCATACTCACAAGTGGCCAAAACCATGTTGATTTAAGTGGAGTTAAATTCCATTCATTGCAAACACAAAAATCCATTAAGCAGGGAGTTTGCAGGGGAATTGAAAAGATTCGAGCTCACATTCTCCAGTATTTTAAAAATTTGGGAAGGAGCAACAGTTTCAATAACACAGAACTCCTTTTTTTTAGTAAGCTATATGCAACAGGTAGCTTAGCTTCTATGTGGAGTGTTCAACCATAATGTATGCAATATCTGGAGTTTTTGTTAAAGTTCATTTGAGATTGCTAGGGAATAAAAATCGTACCGTTTTCTATATTCCTTCTGAAAAAGCAGCACTATTCTATTATTTATCCATGATAAATATATTATACACTGCAAATGTCATAGAGAAACAGAATACAAAGCAACTTATATCAATACAGAGAAAAAAACTGCATAATAAAGCATTGATTATTGTATATTGTTATACATAATGTAACCTTCCAGCAATGTCTCTATACTCCCACTCATTCAGGCAATCAAGGGCTGCCACATCTTTGTTTTAGATAAATATGTGAATGTAGAAGCATAGATAAGTAAGTATAGCCTATATTTACTTAGATTATCATTTTTATATTAACAATGCTGCAGCAGGTTCTCTTCTCCTCGCACCTGGCAGCATCGTTCATATAATTTATTCCATATTACCTGTCCTGCGATGTCTTCTGAAGTCTTCCCTCTGCCTCAAGCATAATGAAACCAAGCATATTTTCTAAATGAAGTCCATTGATTGCACACATGCGCTCCCCGCACTTGGGCAGAAACACATGTCCCAGAATTGTTGTACTTCACATGTGCTGGGACCGGCTTCCAGCAGTGAAGAGATCGGCATCAAGTGGTTTAATTTTTATTTTATGGGGAGATGCCGGCAATTGTCTCCCAACAAGTACCTTCCTTTTCCTCCTCTAATAACAGCTATTGGAGGGAGTAAAAGGGAGGTAGAATCCAAAGATGGCGTTATATTAACACTCGGAGCAAAATGATTAACTGTGCTCTGAGGGTTAATAAATATCATTTTGAAGTGATAAGAGTAGAAAACGTCTTTTATCACTTCAAAATTAAATGAAACGTGCTTAGTAAATACAGCCCAGTATCACTTCTTAGTATTTAATCCCAGTATTTAACATATACAACAAATCAGGGCTCGAAGTGGGGGGGTATACGGGGGTATGACATACCGGCACTTCTCTCACTGTTGTAATGAAAAAATGTAAAATCTCCATTGACTTCCATTATATCCTGTGTTTTCATACCCCCACTTCTGAATGTCCATACCACCACTTCTAAATTTCCACTTCGACCACTGCAACAAATGACATGTATAGAAACCATAGGAGCCTTCACAGTGTGCTGTTACAGTAAGTGAAGGTTTTCAATCAAGAATTATACAAATTCAAAACCCACATCCAACATAGGGGCCGGTTCAATCCCCCCTTCGCGCAGTTTTCTGTCTTACGCAAATAACTTGCTGTTTTTCATTCGCGGCCCATTAAACCGCGTATAAAAATTCGTAAGATTCTGCTATCGCAAGAGATGGGAAAAAACGCACTACGCGCTTTTTCCCGTCTTCACACGGTATTGAATCTGCCCCATAGACTCTTATATTAGGTAAATTAATGGAATCACTTAATAGACATTCTCAAGTGCACACTTATATAAAACAAGAAGAAACCACTGTTTGAAGAAGACAATTGTACAGAGCTTTCATTAATCCATTAAAAGAAAAAATAATGGGTAAGACACAAAAAACCCCACATTATTCTTTAATCAAATGGAACAATGGCAACTAAGCGAAATGCACAAAGCATAACTGTATATACTCGAGTATAAGCCGACCCGAATATAAGCCGAGGCACCTAATTTCACCTAAAAAACTGGCATAACTTATTGACTTGAGTATAAGCCGACCCCCCAGTATGTCTGTCTTTCACCCCTGCAAAAGGCTCTTGTCACGCATGACACTAATGGATCATTACCCCCATAGGATTGCATTGACTCTGGTCTCTATATCCAGCTTCTATAGATCTTCCCCAATATGTCTCTATTGTCCCTGTTTCCTGCATGTGCAGGGTTAATGTAAGGCAATGTAAAGCTCCTGTGCCATGCTGTAACCTATACAGCACACTATCATGCCTGTGCCAGCTCTGTGGACTCAGTGTGGATATAAGCGTCATACTGCCTTCCAGTGTCAGTACATCCCTACATCATGATACCAGACTTGAGTATAAGCCGAGGGGTGCACTTTCAGAATAACAAAATGTGCTGAAAAATTTGGCTTATACTGGAGTATATACAGTAATAATTAGACATTAAGGGGCCGATTCAATCCCGGGAAAAAGGGGTATATTTACTAAGCGGCGAGATTGCAGTGAGATTGAAACGTAATGGGAATAGTGCCCATAGCAACCAATCAGATTCGAGTTCACATTTTCCAATGTGTAAAATGAAACTGAGAGCTGTTAATAATAAAATGTATCGAGACCATGTGTCAGGAGTATAAAGAACAATTTAACATACAATATGCACATTAAAGGTATAGCTCACTGGTACCCTCTAAAGAGGGAGTAAAACTGATGAAAAAGGCATCTGAACTGGGAAGACCAAGAAATACATGCAAGCGATGAACATTTTCTTTTCTAAATCCTCTAATTATCACAAGACAATGCTTCAAAAAACCATTTCAAGCCATGTCCATAGTTTTAAAAATTAAATCCCCATGCCAATATGCATTAATACAGTAGGAGGACATTCAGAGTTCACCAGTAGAAGAATACCAGATAATCAGCCTCCGATCATCATAGAGAAATGTGACAATGGACAATAATAAAGCAGCTATTATTGCCTGTGATGGCTTTTCAAGGACATTTAAAGCATTGAACGGGTGACACCATGTTATGTTTGGGTCAGTACATTTTTACAGAAATGGAATTACTGAAAAGACCTTATGTTTGGAACAGCATGTTCACATGAAGTGTGACATTAACAGAATGAATGCATTAAGATAGATTTTTGGAATTAGAGCTTTTTTCCGTAAAAAATAAATCAAAAACTCTTGGTTCTTCAGACCTGTTACATATACAGACTAAAACACATGTGCACAAAAACAAAGACAAATTATTTATGTGCCTCCTGATAATGTACCTAGCCATTAGGTTAATGAAAAAAATATTTCCCAACAGAAAATATATAATACAGATCCATATTACCATAGTGGTTTTGTATTTCTGCTTAATTATGATCAAATTATTCCCAACAGGACTTTATTTGTTATAAGGCATTATCATAAGTGGAATCTAGAGCTCCATTATTGGTGATAATTTAAAAATAAATCAGTATACTGTATACTATATGACTCAAAATAAAGCTCTTTATTACGTCTTAATTGTACTTATGTTAAACACTATATTAAGAATATATATGCCCTGAATTAAAGTCTTCATATCCTTTAACTCAGTTTAAATACCCTACTAAAAATCATCAATGTCATATTGAGCCCTTTATACTGAAACTTTAAAGACCATTGATAAAAAGCATAAAGAGCTTTTTTTATATGGCATATATATGGCTGTATTATATGTATAAAGTCCCCATAATAAAGCTTTATTCCTAATTATTTGCTGTGTATTCCAGGAGAATACTCTGTATGTGTGTGTGTGTACTGTGTGTCTATGCAGAACACCAACACCTTTGAGTTCAACAACTTAGGGCTCTATTACAACAAAACAAGGCAGCGACAGTGATGATTATAGAGTAATATAGCAATCCTAAACATTATGTAGGGCCTAAGATCTAATTCTAAGCCTAGATCCTTATATACTTTTGCTTGAGGGTCAAAACATTTTAAGAAACTAATAGAAACTGACTACAATCTCCCATATACTGCAAACAATACATTTAACTCATTTCTTTCATACAACATGACTGAAATGATAACACATGAAGATTAGCATTAGCAATTATTAATGTATTTTTAAAAGCAATGCTGTCAAAATATCACTTTTGCTTAATACCTAAAGTGCTTTCTTGATATATACATGGCATTTCTGAGCATCTAATGCTAATCCAGGTTGAAGCTGACAAGATAGGAATATATTAGAAATACATTTCTTAATAAAGGTCCTATTTGACATTGTTATGGAGTATTTAAGATTTTGCTAAGTTTCTAGGCCAGTTACTTGGCTTTTGATGGATCGCTTTTAAGAACTATAGCATTGACATTTCTAAGGTATTTCATTTTTACCTTTACATTTTCTGGAAGATGGCCTTTTTCTGTTGTGATTTGTTCTGGACCTTGCTGGTTTATAACATATAATGTCAGTAAATGAAGGTGGTTTTAAACAGTTTAGAAATCTGGAATAATACATGATGTGATGCAAAATTCCAGTAACACACACATATACAGGATAGGAGGTTTGCATTTGAGATTAGAGTCTTTATATTTTTAATTTGTAGCAGTAGCAGTATAAAAGAAAAACTATTGACTATTACAATGATCACCATATATTAAAAATAGATACTGTTGCCAAAACATGACAACACAACTATTAGAAATTGCCGCACAAAATAAATAAAAAATTCTTAGTCCTTGGAAATTCTTTGAATTATACAAACCAATATTTGTCTACTCCATGAATGGAGCTTGTCTACCTGGGGTCTCCTTCATGAATGGAGCTTGTCTACCTGGGGTCTCCTTCATGAATGGAGCTTATCTACCTGGGGTCTACTCCATGAATGGAGTTTGTCTTGCTGGGGTCTACTGGAAGGTTAAAAAGACCTTAATAAATCAGTAAAAAATTGATATATGGCATTTTGGCAGTATTTATATTTAAACTATATTGCTGTCCAAATAATTATATGTAATAAAAAAAAGGGGACAACTATACACAGCTTAAGTAAGTATATGGTATCATTTGCTTTCTGTGCACACTTCTTCTTAGAAAGTCATTAACTAACACCAGTTCTTCCACTATAGCACACATAATCACTTACAAGACAAACAAAAAAATGACATTTAGGAGATCACATAATATGTCCTCATTTATCAAAGGGGTGTGAACTGTCTTGATTCTTCTCTCTAGTGGCAGATATCTCATTAAGTGCATGAGCTAGATGCCTAGGGATGCATCTTGCTAGCGGACAGTCAGGCAAGAGTATAAGGGCGATGCTTTTCTGAGGTCTTGATATCCTAAGTGGCCGTGTCTCCTTCTAGTAGTACTGGTTCATGCTGTACTCGTTGACAGAGGCCTGTGCCAAGACTCCAAACTCTGAGTTCCAAGTATGAGCCCCTGTCTCGGTCTCCAGGAAAAGCAGTTCATGATGGACCATATCCAGACTCCCTGAAATGGACATTTTCTGCTCATAGAGGACCAGATCCATACTATTGAACTTACAAGTGTAAAGTTATGAGTCGGCAAAACAATGTTGAATTGTAGGGGACGTAAAATGAATGTTATTGTGCAGGGAGGGAATAATGTTGCATGCAGGGATAATACCCTGCATTTTGGACAAAATGCTAGACTTGGCCTAGGAAACGTCAATACAGTTTACAACTAATGAAATTTACCTCCCCTGCAATTCAACATGGTTTTACCCACTCGTAACTTTGTGCTTGTAAAATAGAATAGTACGTAATTCTGAATCCAGTCCAGAGTGTGCATGTGAACGCTGCTCCATTATGGAACTGGATCAACAGTAATGGAACACTTTCTGACAACAGGGCAGGAAGTGTATGTGATAAAAGTATTTTACAGTAGGAGTTTGTTTAAACTTGCATAATCGTAGTCTACCTTCACTTGCATTGGGAGTTAGGATCTCATGGAGACACAATCATGGAAGTCTGCTACTGCTGCTGGTCTTCCTACATCAGCGAATATGGAGGTTTGGATCCAGTTTAATATATGAAGGGGGCAGCTATTTAGCTTGTTTACTTAAGCCTTGCTTTAAAAACACAACTATTTTAGCAATGTTTTAGGCAAAGCCTCAAAATCTTTCATAGTATAGGATAGTCAACAATAACTATAATATAAAGTAGAGAGCTAAGGCTAATGTGATTAAGATAAATTTAGTAAGCACTGTGGTCTGAAAAATATTCTTATTATTTGTTTCCATAGCAACTGTCAATGCTTGTATAATATCTATTTATTTAGTATTTCTTTTTTTACCAAGGACAGTCTGACAGAATGCAGCCATTGTTTTATACTGCCTTTTAAATACTCAGCTCCCATGGAAAATGTCATAGGTACAACTAGACATGCAAACTGAGTAAAACAGAAAAACACAATTTCATGATGTGCTGTTCTTCATTTTACTGTTATTTAGTATGTTTAAAATCTAAAGTAAATGTCCTATATATCACCTAAATCAGGCTTGTCCAACCTGCGGCCCTCCAGGTGTTGCAAAACTACAATTCCCATGATGCTTTAACTGCTTAGACAGTTTATTCCTGACAAAGCATGCTGGGACTTGTAGTTTTGCAACACCTGGAGGGCCGCAGGTTGGACAAGCCTGACCTAAATCCTATAAAGTATCAAGTATATTGTCAAATAGAAGTTCAGATTGGGGAGATTACATATGTGGGTGGTTTGATCAATTGTATAAAATTGGAATACATTATAGCTAATAGCATTTTTCAACCGAGTTCTTCAAATTGCATAAGCTCCCACCAATGTTATAAGAATATGCCAGCCAAGGCTGGTAAAACCGCACAGAGCAGGCACTACCATGGTTTTCTGGCAACATAGGTTAAGCACAGCCTTGACATGACATATTAATGGTATAGGTCTACAGTTGTGCGGACTTTGGAGGTGATGCGATTCTATAAAGCCCCCTTCTGTGCACTTAGTGGATCTATTGACTCATACTGTGCCTCGTTAGGTTTTCAATCCCTGTCCCATCTGCAAGGGAATGTGTGAAGCTTGAATAAGTGGGATGTTATGCTGGAGTCTGGATTCAGGCCTATAATTGCTCCAAATTTCTTAAAGCACAGAATCAGATTATATACCTATGGGATTCCTCACTCAGACTCCGGAGGGAATTCTCATCTGTTAAATCATTAGAACACTTTTCTTTTTTTTTAGATTCATCACTTCTACCTATTATAACAATTCATTCCAATTCTGTAACAATTTTTACCTTTACTTCTCTCATCTCATCTCTGACCTTTTACAGGTATATTGTAAGCTTTTTTTTAATTCCCTGTGTATGTGTTTACCTTGTATGTTCACTATTTACACAGAGCTTCTGGACAACACTCAAGTTACTTTCATTCGGTGCAACAGTAAAGAAAACATTTCATTTGCATCTATTAATATAAGAAATGTATCATCTTTTTATGGCCATAGCTGACAAATAAAATACAAATGTAAAAATCCAACAATAAAATCATCAAGAGCCATTCTGTGAACAAGTTATTGTAACATATACAAATATGGTTTTAGATTTTTCTTCACAATATGATTTAGATTTGAGTAGGCACAGCTAATCATGCCAACCTAGAAATATACAACAGCCCAAGTCACGTGTGTATACGCCAGCTTATATGACAAATCTCTATGTAATCATCAACAGCGCATGCTCAAAAATGAGCTTTTTTATGCATCTTCTGTCTTTAAACTCTGGATCAGGTCGTTTATTTAGAATTTTTATTGATATTATTATTAGTAGTATTATACTTTATGCACTAATTTTATAATCTGCTTCATATTTTTTGTTTTCTCCACCAATCAAATGACATATCCTCTTACACTTATATCTTTATTTAATTTTGATTTACTAAAGTTATTCAGCCTAGGAGCCATCAATCTCATAAAAGAAAAATAATAATCTTGGCCAGGATAGAACAGCTACTTTATAATTTAAAGAAACTGGAGACAAACAAAGGATATTTAGATCAAGAAAAGTAAATTGCAATATAATCAAAGGCGTCTCCTCACTCCCCCTCCGGAGCACAGGCAGCCTGTCGGATGCACTGCAGAGAGAATAGGGGAAGGGGTGCTTCAAGGAAAGAGGGACTAGTCCCCCACAAACGAAAAAGTTCTGATGGGAGAAACACAACCAGGAAAGTGAATTACAGCTATATACTGAGGCATGGTTTCTGCAAGCAGTACGGAATAGATGCCTGGAACAAAAGAAAATGACTTTGCCATCAACATAATAGAAAATACTTGGGTAGCACTCATGGAATTTCTTTTAGAAACAGACTTCAGGGTGCTAAATAATTATCCAAAAAAGTTTCATTGCATTAGAGAAGCAATCTTTGTAATTAGCAGATAGGCATTATTCAGCATAAGCAGTGCATCGATAAGATGATAACTTTGAAGTTAATCTCTATCTCCATATTAAGGAATTAGAAACGGTTACATCAGAAGTTAATTGTTGTGGACACTTCACATATGCCTAAGAACAGACAGGCAGCATGTTTTATCTGTGATTGACAGATTATTCCCACTAACCATCTGTTAACAAATCTGTAAATGTCAATTTAAATCATCTAATGAAATGGATCAGTTAAGCCTCCAAATCACTCTGGAGGTTTTCACTTTGTCGTAAGGGGTCATTGGAACTAGTGTTTTGAATAATATCTTGTTCCACAGATCATTAGAAAGGTTTACATTTCTTCTAGTCTCTACCCCTTAAAATGCAATAAATATAATATAAATTAAACCAAATTACTGAGGACAGTTCTAGAAACACTCTATTCCCTTTCCAACCTCGGTGTTCATAGTGTAACTTAGGCTAGAGATTATGGTCGCCAATTTTTGCTAATGAATATCAGGGTGATTGAACGATCAATGTGCTGCACAAAAGAGGTGTGTCCTGTGCCACCAAAGGGGTGTGTACTGTTGATATATATATATATATATATATATATATATATATATATATAGTGTGTGCAGTCAGGGAGAAGTCCTGTAACGGGGTAACAAAGCATTTATTATGTGTAGAAGAGAGATGCAGATCCTATGAAGTGGTTCATGGGTATGTTTACTTTATTATCTTTGTACTGTTACTGCTTGAAAAATTTGTTTTCGTTTAGTATTGATTTTACTTTATCCCCTTGAATGAATTATTATTTCTGTTTTGATACTTGGCCCATCTCGCAAGACATAACATACAAAATCCCTCAAGTGCTGTATCAATAAACAGCTCTGCATCTGGTCAATTTAGAGGCATACACAACTTATCAATTGACTATGTCAGCAGTTGATGCATGTCCCTACTCACAACACTGTAAATCCTAGGGGATTCGGAGATTCTCTATTAATTGTTGCTGACTGACTTTGTTTTCTTACAGAAATAACATGTACAGTAAATAATATAAACCCAAAACAGGAAATATCCATTTAAAGGCTCTGGAAAAGACAGGGTGTAGAAATTGTAATGGGTAGTAATCCATGGGGACCAGACATTTGCTTTCAGTGCTCTATTTTGCACAGAAAATATCAAAATGTATTGCTAATTGGTGGCAAAGGATTACTGCGCATTTTACTGGAGGACTTTATAGGAATCCCCACTGCACTAACATAGTGTAGCCTTTTCCAAAACACTTACAAACAATCTACATAATCCTATGTGCTTTCCATAGGATTTCAATTGTATCAGCAAGGATAGTAAATACAATCAATGTAGTGTACAACTTTTTTATTGGAATAGTCATAAAACTGATCTCTAAAAGCATCGTTTTATGATGAAACTAATTACCAGCTACCGCCTGGGGGGATGCTTTATTGTACCCCGAATCAAACAAACTGTGCTTTAAAATGTAATCACATGTGTAGTCAACACACTTCATTGAATGCATAGATACAAATAATAAATATTATCTGTGTGAAATAAGAAGCTGAAATAAATATAACATGTAAACTATATTGTATAATGTTTATTTTATATAGGACTACTGAGGATACATAACCAAGAAGCACAAATAATTAGCCCTGACGATAAGCTGGCTAATACTTAAAATAATGATAATTATACACAATAACTTTTACTGAGAAAGAATGGATTCCTAAACACATGAGTCATCATCCAGAACAAAGAGTGTTATTCGTTACACACGCAATGACGCAATAACGCACGAATGAACTTTGAGCACTCCCCCATCCATGTGTGCAAACAGAATGAAACCACAGCCCCCATATACAGTCCAGTTCCATATCTTTTGCTGAGTAAAACGGAGCAAAAAGTACATATTGCGGTACCTGGGTGAAGATAGTATAAGTGAGGATGTCAGAATACCAGGTTCTAATTATATTTTTAAAGGAATGGACTTTATGAATGATTGAATTTAAGATTAACAAGCGTGGTGTTACCAAATATCTGTGCAAATAGTACTAGAGAGTCAATAGAGAATAGAAACAATAACAAATATATAGCTAAATAACTATCTTCAAACTCAAAGAATACAGTCAGAAAAAGAAGGTTTTATTATTTCAATAATGAATACATAACACTAATACTCAAACTTTTTCAGTTCAGGAATTCCGATAGTCCTACACAGAAGCAAAAATGCAAGGGCTGAAAACCATGTTTTCTGTGTTGCCAGCCCTTATGATGTAATTATAACAAAAGTATATGTAATGCAAAATTGGTGGCACTTTAGTAACTATAGTGTCCAAACCAATTGCAAAATTAAATGGAATCATTGGTGTGATGATGTGTGTCCATCTCACAAACTAAATCTAGAAGGCACACTCGCTCCCAATGAAAAGCAGGAAGTTTAAGACTTTAATTAGTGGATAACAAGCGATTCTTTCCAAAACTGGCAGTGGAAAACATTAATTATGGAAAGGCAGAATGTATTATGATGTTTGTGCAATTAAATTGACATTAAGCTTTTGATGGAGCGCGCTTTACTGAACACAAGTTCACCTGTTTGTAACTTTTTTGACACAATTTTGACTTGCCTGTAACCTAACACAGTCTTCTTGCTTTCCTTCACTGTATCAGTTGCCATTGCTTATCACAGACTCCTCAGATAAGACTACCTACGTTACCACTTTGTGCTCTGCTCCCGCTATCGTTCGTTCGGTTCTCACTTACTTCAAACTAAATAATCTCCTTTGTTTCACTTCTAATACTCCATCTACTAAACTTTACGATGTTTAGTAACTATTTAGCCCAAATTGCCTCAGCTCTCTTGTAGTTTCTCATCTGTCGGCCTAATATGTTCCTGCTCCTTCTCTACTTCAACAACCTCAAAAACTTCATCTGCCACAAACACCTCTCTCCTCGTGCCTGATCGTCCTTGCACATAAACCCCTTCATGCCTCTTAATCATTCATGCACATCTTTGGTTTATCCTTGGTTTTCTCAGCTCCCATCAAGTCCCCCCCCCAGGTCCATTCCCATTCCTCTCACTTCACTACTCTGCCCCCATCAGCTCACCCCAATCAGGTACCTCACTCCCCTTTCATGCCTAACCAAGGACACAAAGTTTAGCCCATGACAGGATCATCTCAAACACTGTACCCGGAAGCATCTGTGTTGCCTAGCAACACCCCCCTCATGTTCATGGCGTTCTCGTGGATGCCCAGATTAAAAGTACATTCTTCTTGACAAGTCAGGTCAATATGAAATGTAATTAAGTTTGAATAATCCCAATGGCCAAAATTCACTAATAGTTCATAAATAGTGGCTGTAAGGCTCATCAATGAAGGCAAGAGGGAATAATTAAATAACACACACAAACCTGTGTAGTCATCAACGTTTTATTTAGTAATACCCCGTTCACACAGACTACACTGGTACTTTTTTAATGAGCAGGGTTGTTAGATGTGGATCTGAATTACCCTGGTAATTAACCCTGTTCACAGTGCTGAATTACCCTGGTAATTCACAAACTACCCAGGTCCTACACCGTTCACACTGAACCAGGGTAGTTAGTAGTAATTAGTAAATAGTAGTAGCGCCGTTCACAATGAGCACATTACCTGGGTAGTTCAGTCAACCTGGGAAGTTTGCAGAATTACCCGGGTAATAGCCCTCTGTGTGAACGGGGTATGAATCTGTAATGCTGGACTACAGCAATTCTGTGTTCTCTGTGTGAATGAATATATTACACAGCTTTTTACTTTCCCCCAAGTAGTTCTCCACAGTTTTATGTGATCTTTGTAAACAAGCTTTAGGAAAACCAGAGGAATACATTGTATCAGGAACATGATTATACTGTGCTGTTCAATATACAAAAGTAAAACAAACATAAAACACATAGATCTTATACAAAAACGCTGCAAAACAATAACTATAAGTGTTTTTGAAAACAATAATAATGATTATTATTAGCAATATTGCAAACACAAGACATGAAAGTGTGTAATCATTGAATGAATGACAAACACAGACAGTCTGTGGCCACTAATGCTTCTTATTCACATCTGACATTGCCATTATGCTGCTCTTGCCATGTACAGAGCGCAGCTTTCACTTTTATTCTCCAAAGGATCCCAAACCTGGACATCTTGTAATCATGCTCTAATTGATGTCATTAGATTCATTTTGCAGGTGATTATATTAAGCATGCTAATTCACTACAGAGAGAAGAGCAGACATCCAATACATCAATCTCAGGCATTATTAATGTATTCAGTGCATATTTAGTCTTTGTGGCTTTATAAATACATTTTGCACATTAATCTTTAAAGTGCATTAAGAAATGTACCCTTTAGTTGACTTCACAATCACATAAAGCCATTTTGAAGGCAAACACGTCCATTTATGAAGCAAATAGGTAATACATAGACTACCACCCATCAAATGGATTCTTTAATGTAAACGCAAACAGCTAATGGAAATAAAAGTACATGGAAGGATCTATTCCGCACAGGAGGGTGGCGATTTTATGACTGATCAGAATCAGGCTCCCTTGTAGATAAAGTGAGCTTTATTGTGTTTAAACGTTATAGGTTATACCATTTTCAGTTTGCAACATATGGACACAGTGTTTACATCAACACGTTAAACTAGTAATAATAGCCCAGGTTCTCCTCTGAAAAGGGTATTGTAGAAACATGGTTCACTAAAGGACAACAATATAATGTCCTGCTTTGCACCTTATTTTTTTTAGCGGAGTGAGACTAAAGCTTTTCACATTCAAATTACAAAGACAGACACATGAGAGCGCTTTGTTTTTCATGGAGACAATTAGGGGATTAAAGAGACTGAGGCCAATAATGCGTGTGCAGGTGTCCATTTACCTATCATCTTGCCTGAACAGACAAATCATTGTAAACCATAATAGTCTGCAGTTTAATTCTAGTACAAAGCAGGATGCAAAAGAAAAGGAAGTTTCTGAAAATGGTAAAATGGGTTATGGAATAAACAGGAGCTAGCATTCACACACAGCTCTTCAAAAACTATTGTTTATCCATGGTATATTATATATATACTAGTATACTCCAAAAAGTTAGGGGCAATGTCTGTTCCACGTTTTGCGTGTTGCCTGTTTTTTACTGTCTGAATCTTTCCACCATTGCTTTCTCAATCCTTCTGTTAATGATTGGTAGCTAACGTTTGGTAAATACGTGTTCAAACAGAAAATAGTCTTAAGCTTATAAAAATGATCGCCTTTGACTTGTCAGTTTGTCCTCATTCCTATCAGACCCCTTCTTGGGTGGTGGATCGCGTCCAAGTGTTGCTGGCCTTTGCTGCGTTATGCTGTTCCAACGCTGCTTAGCGCTGCTTCCTTTCAATCGGGTCCCGCGTTCGGCCATGTGACCTGGACCGTGCACTCTCCGGTCCCAGGGGCTTCTTGGCTTAAAGTAAGATTGCTGCTCCACTTGCTTACTCCCATGGACGTCACTTTCTTGAGATCTCGATTTTTTTGCTATTCAATTCTTTCCATGGACTTGCACAACTCCACTCTACGGATCCATTCTGCAATAGAGGGGGAGCGGTTTTGGCAACCTCCAATGTACTCAAACCACAGCTCTGGCTGCATTGCTAAGGTGGCTCAAGAGTGAGCATTTCAGTGAGCACAGGGTGTCAGGAGGGAGCGAGAGCAGAATTTTGGGTCAGTGTGGATATCAGAACCAAGGACAGTACCATAAATCGTAAACACCTGGTTCCAGAAGGCAGCAAGATGAGGCAGTTCCACCGAATATGGACCACAGAACCAGTGGCTTGGTTACAGCACCAACACAGGGGGAGANAGCAGGTAGGTATGAGTGGAGCACCAGAGGCATCCAATACCATCTGGTGACTATTATGAATTGGGTCTTAACCACTGAAAGACTGCAGTATCAAACATGGGAGTATATCCGAGAATATTCCTCTGAAAACGGCGAATCAGTCAGGTCATGTTCCCAATGCTGCGACATATCGGTGGCTGTGGGGATAGAGGCTAGAAAGAAGGAGTTTGTAAATTATAGAGACCAGGTGCCTGGGAGGAGGAGATTGGGTACATAGGGAAAAAATTGGTAGGGTCACGTTTGATGTAAATACTAAACCTGAAGGAGGAGAGGAAATGTCGGAGCTGAGTGCAAGACCAGACTGAAAAAGGTAGGAGAGAGTGTGAGATCTGCAAGTCAGGGAAAGGGGACAGGGAGCCGTGATATAAAATGTGATGGAAGTGAAGAAGGCCAACCGCCAAGGTGCAGGTGTCCAGTCCGGGAGGGAAGTCTGAATTATAGCAGAGGGAGAAGGGGGAGCATGACGAGGAGATATTATGCCTGAGGCGTGTGCGATTCCACACAGCCAGAACGAGAGCAATGGTGGAGTGTGGTAACCTGGGGAGGAACTGTAAAGCAGTCCATTGTTTGTAAACAGGAGAAAATGTCCAGTCTACAATATGTTGTGTTGTATGCAAGTATGAAAGTGTAATGTTATTGCAGTCATTGCCTGTATGATGCAAATGAATATTTTTAACAATTATATTACACATTCAACATCAGGCCCACAGTGAGCACCTACATTTCAAGAATTCCATCAAGCAGTATTTACTGCAAGTGCTTAAAATATCCGTCATAGGTTTTAGGAATGTCAGTATTGAAATGAACATGAGTCATTCTGGCATATAGAGTTGTTTTTTTCCATGTGAGAGATACTTGGATGTAGAAAATTAAGCAGAAATGACTATTGTTGCTGGACAGCACTAATCAAGCAACCACACACACACACACACACACACACACACAACACACAAAATACAGACCAATATATGGAGTTAAAAAAACATAAGTTTTTTGCTAAAATGTTAAGACCCAATTCAATTGTCTTCACCCTAAGGGGGAAAGCTTGTGTCTATATTTTCTCGTGACTCCTAGAGCAGCACATAAAAAAATGCTAATATTCACTACTGTAACAGACGGGAAAAAGCATGCAACCAACTTTTACCGTCTTTGCGGGGTTAAGACATATGGCTAGTGGGGGTGTCAATATCAGGAAACTTAAATGACACAAATGTTGATGTAAAAAATGCCCCCCAATCCCAACTTTAAATCCCCTGGCTCCACCTCTTCAAGTGCACACCTCTCACTGTAGACTGCAAATTATGCCCCCCCCCATAAGACAGACGGCCTCAGGGCTGGTGCTAAGTCTCCCTAGGTAGGTCTAGCACACCAACCCCCAACCCCCCCCCGCCGTCGAGTGTTGCGCTGTGACTTCATCACGTCATGTACCGGCGCCATGGCATGATATCACACTGCTTCAAAACCATTGGAGGAGGACAGTGGAGTGGTGCCGCCCGCTCTCCTGGTTTTTAATTATTGGGGTTGTTTTCATTTTTTTTACTATTTTTTTTTTTAATGTTCACACTGGCAGCTGCCTAAATTCCCTAATGCACATGCCGGCACTGGGCAACCATTCATAAGTAAAAGGGTGTGTCTCTGTTTAGCAAACATTTCCATTTAAGCACCAAATTCTGAATTGGCAACCCCACCTGTACCGCAACCTATGTCCAATCTGAAAAGGAACGACCATGTTAAGTACACATCCTAACAAAAGGGAGGGAAAGAGGGCAACAATCTTTTACAAGAAAGGGAAAGAAATAGAAGAGAGAACGTATACAACCTTGGCCACGTGACCTGACTGTCACCAAACATGCTAATGTCATCCTATGTGTGTGGATGGTGCACAGTTTACGCCTATGTGGCTCTTTATTCTTTTTATTCTAAACATAATCATGGGTCTGTAAAGCTGAATTACTGAATTAAATGTCGTTCAATCATTCAGCATACAGAAACTTACTATGATAGGTAGGAGACAGCATTAATTAGGAAGTTATATTCCTAATTACAAGGCCATTCAGAACCTGACTATAGCTGATACTGATGTTTGACCATTCTGAACTGCACATTCAGAAGAATTCAGAGGTCATTTGGAAGTAGAACAAAGTACCTCAGTGTTTCTTTATGCTGAATACTACTAACTTTGAAAATTGTATGTTTAGAGATTGAAACAAAGTGGCCATTGCAGTCAGTTAATTGTTCTGGGTGTTTAACACACTTGGTTTCCTTTCTTCTGTGTCAATGGCCACCACTCATGCACAGAAAAGAAAAGATCTGAAGCTGCTGATATACTCACAATGGATCACATGGCAGGCAAGTCTAACCATATAAAGCAACAATGAGCATTCCCCATGTTTACCTTATAATGCAATAATTGAGTAAGGAAATCAGCATTATTTTGTTTTCTATATTTCATCATTTTGCCGATTAGCTGTTTAATGCTTGTAATGCTGTATGTTAGGTGTACATTTCCCATCATACAATGAGAGCTGCAATTGTAGCTGCTTTCCTTATTTTATGTTATGCTCCTATTTTGGTGTAATACAACCACTATTTCCCTAAATGCCAGAGTAATTCATTATTCAGCTGTCACTGGAGCAGTGTTGTATAGCGATATGTTATACTGCGTCTTTCCACCAGCCCACTTCATCACTGCCACTGTGTCTCCAGCTGTCGTATAGATTTAAGGATGAGAATTCTGGCTGCTATTTTATGCAACATATACTATATATTATTATATATAAATTATTATAGAGTTAAGGAACTTATGGTATAAATAAATGGGATAAAATCTACTAAAGAAAATATATTATGAGATGGAAGGGGCAAAATTAGTTTAATGATGCAAATATTGGCCTTTGAGATTTGCTCTGCATTAAATTGACATTTTCCTATAACTACTGCATTTTGTTCACTATGCAGTAGTCTTCCTCATTACCACTTTGTTCCTCTTTTGTTGCGGTTGCTTTAGTAACCTATACATCAATGTAAACTGCTTTACTACAATATTCCTCTTCTATGCTCCAGCTCCTCAACACAGCCTAACCCTAACCTTCCTCTTCTATGCTCCAGCTCCTCCACACAGCCTAACCCTAACCTTCCTCTTCTATGCTCCAGCTCCTCCACACAGCCTAACCCTAACCTTCCTATTCAATGCTCCAGCTCCTCCCCACAACCGAACCCTAACCTTCCTTTTCTATGCTCTATTTCTTCCCTGCAGCCTAACCATAACCATCCAGCAGCCAAACCCTTCTCTTCCCCTTCTATTCTACATCTACTCCCCACAGCCTAACCCTAACCTTCACCTTCGAAGCTCCATCTCTTCCCAACAACCGAACCCTAACCTTCCTTTTCTATGCTCTATCTCTTCCCTGCAGACTAACCTTCACCTTCCAGCAGCCAAACCCTTATCTTCCCCTTCTATTCTACGTTTATTTCCCACAGCCTAACCCTAACCTTCACCTTCGAAGCTCTAACTCTTCCCCACAACCTAACCCTAACCTTCCTTTTCTATACTCTCTCTCTTCCCTGCAGACTTACCTTCACCTTCCAGCAGCCAAACCCTTATCTTCCCCTTCTATTCTACATCTATTCCCCACAGCCTAACCCTTACCTTTACCTTCGAGCTCCATCTCTTCCCCACGACCTAACCCTAACCTTCCTTTTCTATGCTCTTTCTTCCCTGCAGACTAATCATAACCTTCCAGCCGCCAAACCCTTATCTTCCCCTTCTATTCTACATCTACTCCCCACAGCCTAACCATAACCTTTACCTTCGAGCTCCATCTCTTCCCGCCAGCCTACAAAGCTTGAGTGGAGCAGGTGACCTGGTCGCGGTGTAATAAAAGATAGTATTGCAACATATGGATATTTGTGCATACTATTCCATTCCACTATTTGGTAATAAATATATTTGGCTGTAGGTATACAGGAAATAATTATTTTTAAAAACAGAGAATTTCAGCGTGTAACTGTTTGTTGTTGCAATTCAAGACAAGGAGAAAACAATAATGGACTAAATAAAATAAAATAAATCAAATGGATTAAAATACCTGCAGTTAGTAATGAAACACATATTCTCTACCAAAGAGTTCTAAAAAAATAAATAAAAAAATCAGATGAGCAGTTGAGTGGTTTGCTAATGTTTTCTCCAGAGACGTAGTAATACACAGGACAAGATCACTTTTGATTTGACATTGCATTTATGAACCCAGAGTACATCTTTTATGATGTGCCAGTGCTCACAACACCTAATGAGAGTCCCAGGAAAAAACTCCACATAAAAAAATCACAACTATAAAAGGGTCTTTTTAAATAAACCCTCAGTCTATAGTTCATGCTCTTATGGTATTTAGTAGATTAAAAGGTTTTGCTGGTCAGACAAACTGTGTACCTAATAAATGACCAATTTTAACTGAGAACAAGAACTTGTATGATTGCTCAAATACAATAACTTAATCACAGACCAATTATATATTGGTGGATAATCAATTAGGCGTGAAGGACCACATCAGAGGAACATGCACTTTCCATGATGTAAGTTAGCTACAGAGTGCATTTAATTCAATACACCTCATAATGGGCCTGATCCAGATGTAATCAACTCATATGAAGGATGCAGAGTTCATCTTTACGTTCAAATTGCACATGTGCAGAAATAGAAGATCTGTACAGATTTGCTGCAAACCCAGAGTTGTGTAAGTGCAGTGTGAAGGTAAAGATTCACCCTGTATGATTTAGGCATAATAATTACGCCAGGCTGTGCCCAAACAGCTTTTTACATCCATATATGCGATTTCTAAAATCTGCAGAATCAGGGGATTAAATAACACGAATAAACAATCACAAAAATCAGTAAAAGCATAGTTATTCCCACATAAAATGAAACATGTAAAATTTGAAAAATAGGGCCGTGCCCTTTGGTCCCAAATAGGCCGTATCCTTTAGGGAATAAACAATGTCCCACACCGTGACCTTTTTGCAACAACTTCTAGAATTTCAGTTATGAAATNATTAAAAATCATTAAAAAAAATTAAATAAATTCCCCCTTAGTGTAATTCTTGATCCCACCCATCTATAATAATCAAAGTACCTATTGGCCTTGAACAGAACATAAAATATATTTTCACATTCATAAGAGATAAACATACAAGACAATTAATAGAAAAAAAGATGTAATTTAATAGTGTTTACCTTCTTTAAGCTTACCTCTTCCTTCTTCTTGTTCTCTTGTGGCTCTCCCTTTCAGAGCCCTGTTCCATGTGCCACCAAAATCCCCTTGCTTACTTCTCTCTGCTGACTCCTTACCAGATGGTTTAAACCATGGTCCATATCTCCGCGGTGTACTTGGTGATTCTGGAGCTTCTTTAAATACTCTGCTTAACTGGACCACACCAGGATCCTGGGACACTCCTCCATCGCTGGTGCCAACAACCAAAGTCCGTTCACTGTCTGACACTATATGTTCACCTTCAAAGCTCGCATGCAGAAATACCACACTTCCAGCTGTTAAATATAAGATTATAAATGTAAAAAAGCGTACAGGCTTCCGTCGAAAATATCTCTGAAATTTTGCAATTATCTTGGCCATATCTTGTACATTATCCGGAATTATTTATAAAGTCTTCTTTGCAGTTTAATTAATTACAAAATAAAATTATATTTCCATATCTGCAAGACAGGAGTCGCATCATTCTTCTTCTTTATGAGCCCCAATAGAACATTTTATAGGTGTATATTGCTCATGAAAATATATTTCAAAATGAATTGGAGGAAAAACCATTTCTGTGCTGTAAAAATAAAACCAGATTTCTATCAGGGCGACTGTTACATTCCATTTCGACTCATTCTATTCCTGGCCAATAAAGGTTCCAAAGGGGAGAGCCATTGATGGACATATCATTTTAAGAAAACGGAGAGTTGGAAGGTGGTTGAAAGCTGATCAGCTGACACAGCTCTCTCTCGCATTGCTTTCAGTCCTTGAGCACAGATTCTTGGAAGCATTGCTTTCATGGAAATGACACGGCTTCTTTTTCAGTAAGGAGAAAAGTCCCTGGGTACAAAACACTCCGAATAACCCTTTGTTAAATAAACTGTCATTCACTTTAGTCCAAGATAAAAATGCTGCACCTACAAGTCAAATGGAAAATAAGCTCATTAGCTTTTATACTTGTTGGGTTTTGAACATTTTTGTTTAAACAATGTTAAAAACAAATAAATCAGAAACAACCTTTAAAATAAAAAATCTTGTTGATACTATACAGCTAAATACATAAAAACACAAATAATCCAAAAGAAAAAAAAATACAATGCATCATTTTGGTTTAACACCTATTATGTGACATTGGCTGTTACTTGTCTTACATTATTCTGTTATTTTATGCTTTGGTGGTTAAATTGTTAAAATCCTCTGCTGTCCCATAAATGTAGCCTTTTATCTTACAACTATATTTTTTACATTTATATAAAACAAATGCTATGTATGTATTATATAAAACAAATGCTATGTATGTATTGTACTACCACACTAATAAATAAATATATAATACATATATAATACATATACATACACATACAATGAGTTTTTTTTCTGTGTAAGTAATTTAGCATTATTCATTTGTTTCTTTTGACAAACCATCCAAGAAACTGAAACCAACTAAACTAAAAAATCAGAACATAAAAATCAAATGTGGAATTTTTAATCCATATTGCAGTTTATTTGCATGAGCAGACATTTATTTGAATATATGCACTATGTAATTTAAATCTACACTACAGTGTAATTATGCAGTTTTATGGTGTGGAAACCAGCAAAAATCTCATAGTATTAATATTTTGCAGATTTACATATTAGTGAGGGGGTGGCCATTGCTACAGACATATAATAAAAGGATCCGACCTTTATGGTCACTTGAAATACTGGCAGAAGTCTAGATAGTACAGAGGGCACTTACTGTAGAACCTCTCACTAATTAATACCCCTCTTTGAGATGTGCTTTCCACCACATTTCACTTACAGATATGGGCCTATGCAGTGATCAAAGTAGACATAGATGTGGTGGAATGAAAACAGAGAAAAGTACCAGTTTTCCAATCAAATATCCCTCTTTCATATGTCTGCTGCATCTACTCCATTAGTTGTCTATATGATTGCTGTTATGATCACAATAATTAGAGTGATTCTTTTTAAAATGTATCCATTTCCCAAACTCATATAACCTGACAGTTTACAAACAAATATACACACCAAGGACTTCTGTAATTAAATAGAATAAAATAATTATCTTAAAAAAACATAGTAATAATATGGTTGATATAATGAGGAAAAGAGGACTATAATTCAGTTGTGTTTTATGAATATACATTGTTTTTATCTATAATTGATTTTCACTGAGCCATTAACATTGATAATTGCACGCTCAGCAGTAATTCAGTAGATTCCCTTTGATTTTCAATTACATTTTATAGGACAGTCACACTTCCTGGCTCATCTTTAATTAACTTTTCACTTCCTGAACTATTCTTTTATCAGAGCAATGATTTTGGAATATTTTGAACCAGTGGTCGAAATGGAAATTTATAAGTGGTGGTATGGGCATTTAGAAGTGGGGGTATGAAAATACAGAAAATAATAGAAGTCAATGGAGATTTGTAATATCTCAATTACATCAATGGGAGAAGTGCCAGTATGGCATACCCCATATATACACCCACTTCGAGCCCTGTTTTAAACCAGGACTTGCCTTCGGTCACCACAATAATCTTACTGTATTCTTAAGTGAAACAGACTATGTCAAACGCTTTTATAAATTGCATTTATTTCTTAAGAAATCACCTTTCATGAGATTTGTGGGAACTTTGCATGTGAAGAATTAATGACCATAGGATATAAACATCCAAATTCTCCCAATTTTGGTGGGATAATCTCAGTTTCAGGTCTCTGTCCATTTGTCCTCATCCTGACAACCTTCCTGACAGAGGTTGGTAGACCGGTCATGGAGCTTGAATGTTGGGTACATGTGTAAAATAAGCTGAATTGTGAAGGTCCTTATGGAAGGGGGTAGTAGCTTGGCTGTCAATCCCAGTCATGTTTCAAAGGCTCCCTATTGGGTTGAATGTGACTAGAGGAAGACTACTTCTAATAGGTGGCACTGGAGATATAACTCATTTCCATAGAGCTTATTTAAATATGTAAATTACCAACGGAGCAAGCATTGGCAATAAAGGACTACATACACCGTAATGGTGCTCTCCTTAAAGGGAATGTCCTCAGTGTGTGTGTGCGTAAAAATGTATACAAATATATATATATATATATATATATATATATATAATCTTGTATGTGATAACCTTCTGTTGTATAGCCATAGTTTATTATGCTTTATTTGTAAATCAATGAGGTCTTTCTCATTGTGTGCATATTGTCCATCAGGTAAAATGTTAGTCCTTGGAGTTTCCGTTCCCGTTTCTATCTGTTTGTGTTTTTGCTTTACATTTCTGAAATACAAATTGAATGTCACATAAAACTATAACTGCAAACTGTCAAATGCTTCCAATTCCATAGACTATATTCCATAACTATATCTATATATCTGTTTATATCTGTTTTATATATTTTTAAAGCATGTGAATTTATTGAAATATCAGCAAATACTTATTTTAAATAATGAAAGTATCGTTTGTTACAAAGCAGCTTGTAAAAGAGTGAAGCAGCTAATATATAAAGGAAAAAGTATAAGTATAAAAAAGACACATAAAAAAAGAACAGAGACCTAGATATAATACAGCTGAATCAAATATCCAATTAAGGGATCTATTTAAATCCTGACAGACAGGAACTCCATCATAAAGAAGGCACAAAGTTCGATAACAGCAGAGGGTTGAACCCTCCCTCCCCTCATGTGGCGGCTCCAGCAATCGCCGACTGCCAGACCCACAAGAGTGGCTCCAGACAGTAGACCGCAGTGACGTCCAGGCTCGTGAAGCAATCCATATAGAGCCAAAAGGGAGAGCCCACACAAGAACTGGAAGCTATACAATGCTGACTTTCAAAATGATACGTAAGCAATTAAATTACTGCACAAATATATTATTGCCTATTGTCCTCAGGAACTTATACAAACTGGAAATATTTTAGGTCCAAATCAATCATTTCATAATATAACTAATATAAATCCTGGACTTCCATATATAAAAAAAGCTATTATATTGCTGCTAAAAACGATATTGGTTTTAAATGCACACATATTTTTTATGTTATAAATGTATGATTTTCTATGTATTGAAGTAAAGAATATTAATTTATTAGATATAGTTGTGCCGTTTTATATTTTCAGACTTTTTACAAAGCAACTTCTTTATATATATATATATATATATATATATATATATATATATATATATATATATATATATAAAGAGGTATCGACAATTTAGCGCTTTAAACACCCCCCTTTTTTCCATTTTGTATATATTTATTTGTCATAAAATATCTCAGCATTTTTTATCAACAAATAATAGAGCGCTGTGTATGCACTTAATGTAAATTAAAGGGCGATATTTCTATTTTCTCCAATTCCATAGAACAAGTTCAAAGTTCTTAGGAAATATGTGGAAAATAATATGATTGAAAGAATAATGTATTATGGCTCTCGCCAATGCCATGACAAACTTTTAGAACAAAGATCTTCAACTATAGCAAGCTACCTTTCTCTTACAGGTTTATTATCTCATCAGTACTTGTATGCCCTCAAGATTAAGACTGGAGTAGTAAAAGTTTTTCAGAGCATGGAGAAGTAAAAAAGGATGAAAGCAGAGGTCTGCATCAGACTGCTATGTAGTCATCCGATGTAAAACGCAACATGTAGTGACATCAAGAAACCACCTAGTAGATTCACAATTTTTTCAACATGTTTGCAGAAATATATAAAAAAAAACTCTATGTACCCTAAATAAATAAGCACTGAAATCCTCCAGTCTTCATGCTGGACTCATCAATGCACCTTACACAACATTTGCCCATCAATATATGACAAGCTACCCTCTGATTACAACTCTGCCATGCTTCCAGTGCAAGTACTTAGAAATGGTACCTAAACTACTTCCCACCATATCAACGGAACTAGACCAGTCTTTCTTAAAAGGTGTTTCATTCATTAAAATATTGTTATTTATATAATATTATAAAAAAAAGATAAGATCATAAAATACATAAAACTTATACAATCTAAATATATATACAAATAAAATAACTTAATATCTAAAACCACATTAAGTTTGTGGTTTTGATAATTATTGCAAATCAAAGCAACTCAATTTTACTTTAATTTTTACTGTAATTTTACTGCAGACAATATTTACAGCATGAAAGTTGGATACTGTATAGCTGGCCCTGCAACCAACAAAAGGATACAATATGAGTCCATTGCTTAAATCCTAATTCTGTATTTTATTGAAGCTTCAAAAAAGTGTTTATGGAGGCCCAGTACGGTTTCATTTGTTGGCTTAAGGAAATTAAGACAGTAATAGTGACCTCTATAATTCATTCCGCTTATGGTAGTGTGGTACAGTGTGCTACCTAAATACCTATATTAAGGCCTCTAAGTAGTTTGCAGCATTTGGAGGTTTTCTGCCCATTACATACTGATTGCTTTTCACAGACCCTCAGCTTTTAAGCTCAACAGTGAACTTAAAAAACATTATGTCTTTCAGGCATGGAAAATATACATAACCAAGCATCTGGACAGAAACTCAAAATTAGGATGCAATAGATTCACATTTTTACTCAGTAGGACGTGTATGTATTTTATTTTTATATAATATGTGCTACAATATCAGGGCCAGATCCACAGAAAATTTAGGTAAGGTCTAAACTAGAATGCACCCTACAATGAAGACAAACCTTGTATCTGCTTTGCACTCCCTTTTAGCTTTGTAATTAGGTCTAAAGTGTGGCTGAGGAAACCTAGTTCCTGAAAACGTTATTGGACTGAAGATCCTGCTAATGTATTATCAACTCAGAAACTGTGGATCTCATCTAGACTTCTGAAAAGTGGCCATTTTCCATCCGTCACATTACACAACACATGCGTCACATTCTGTGGAGACTTCTAACAACAGTGGACAGGTGGTGGTCACAAGTGGAAGGTGTTTAATATTTAAAAATACAACAAGGATGGGAATCTGGCCAGTCACAGAATACTCCCAATCTATGTTAGAAGCATACTATGCACTTGTATAGTTGTGTGGATACAGAGGGAATAGATTTTGGGTAGTGTGATGAGATCACTGGGTCAGGGCAGTACAGAGACTCTGCAATTGCCTGCATGGCTTCTTTCAGCATAGAAACTGTGCTATATAAAGGCATTGCCATGATCAACTCATAAGAGAGCAGGAAAAAAGTTTCTACTAATACATAATTTATCTTCATGTAATCTGCTAGAAACTCCAGTTTTATTTTACTGCTACCAAATCTCGTAATTCCTAGCTGCTCAAAACAGATATCACTGCTGGAACTGTCTGGACATGTACTTTACTGTACATTAGGAATTTATGGAACTCTCTTATTGCAATGGAGTTTATATAAGAAATCCCACATATTCTTGTATCTGGCTTTTTTGAGAACTTTGTAACACTTCTTGGAATTACAGGAGAATATTCAAACATGATTTTGCATGAGGAGTCATCAAGAGATTACTGGATAGCAACTGATGTGTTCAACACAAATAAATTCAAATCTTTTCTCCAACATTATATCATTTTACAGTTTGAGACTTTGACTTTTGATATACAGCTGCTCTCGATTCAAATGATATTGGTTTTCCTATAGGGCCAAAGCCAGACAAATTTCTCCCCTGCCCCAAGCAGTTGATTGGCATAAATCAAAAAGTAATTTTTTGTAATTGTTAGACACCAATTCTGCCCGCTCTAGGAGAAACCAAAAGCTGACAGCATAGGGGTGGGGCAGAGGGAGTGATTTATGAAAATCATGCCTGAAGCACCTACCCCTGACAGACAAATCCTGTGTATTTGCTATGAGTCGGCAGGCGAGATGTCATCAAGTCCCATCAATTAATAGTAGTGATCATCCTCATCCTTGGTTCCAGGAGATTTGCAGGCTCTCTCAAGATACCAGGAGAATTGCCAGAAAATAGGGACAGCCAGCAATCCTGATCTATATAGTAAGCTGAGTAACATTTCTAAGCCTGGTTCTGGCTCAACAGTATGACCATCTAACCCTTTGTCTATCAAGAGCACCAAAGGGAGGCAAAACTAAAACATTACAATACGTTAATATTTCATCTACAACATAAAACAAACAAATAGGTTTGTAAGACATTAGATTTGACTTTTGAATTTAGTATATTAAGGGTGATGTGTGTACAGATATCCCCCACTGTGTAGAGATATCACCCACATTTCAGATAATATAGATCATTACAACAACTATAGATTATTTCAAGCTTGCTGAAAGCAATTATATTAATCAAAATCGGGTTTTCATTTTCACCCAAATGTGTTGCGTCTGCTTTGATTATGAAATTGCCTGTCAGAGGTACTGGCAAGGTGACACAAGGTCATATACCCTCTGTCCTTAATAGAAATAACCCTGCTGTCTGCAACTCTATTACAAGTAACCCTTTGCTGAAGCGACACAGGGACATTGAGCACGACATTAAGTCTCTGCAGGCAGTTCAATAAACATGTATAGAGCTAAATAGCCGCTTGGTATTCTTATCAAACAACAGTGACTATTGTCTTTAAACACTTACCAAGAGGTTACAGTTTTCATTTGCCCATTGCACAATATATTTTCCATATTGTGTATTACACTATTTTTTAGATATCATGGTTACATTGCCTTACAAGGTATTTATAGCATTGTTTATTGCTGAAAATGTTGTTATGTGCATTGCAATATTTCATAGCTTAGTAATGCAAAATATACACAATGTTGTATACACAGCATATAGGTCAGATATATATTTATATTTGCTCACATAAGGCCAAGGCTTACTGTACTGATGTGATATTTCATGTGTAAGCTGTTTTATGGTAAAATCAACATATACAAAACCCCATAATGCAATGAGGTCACTGGAAAATTGTCTAAAAACTATAATAATTCCAAAAAATATATTTATGAACTGCTAGGGGTTTTTCCTTGGGTTATCATGTAGTAAAAGTTCTTACAAAATAATCTTTAAAAGGAAAGGAATGAATTACTGTATTTCCATTGTAAATTCTCCAGTTAATAATGCTGAATATTAATTTACTAGGTCCCATGAAGAGCTGAAAAACATTGGAAGGGAGAAACAATTGTAGGGGATTCACAGTGAAATAAAGGTTGGAAACACCTGGATGTTCTAAAGACTGATGAAGTATTCTCTCAACAAATTGGTGAGAGAATCTCGATGTGCTGGAGACGATCGGGTAATTTAAGAGACCATTTGGTTAGAAGCCATTTTGCACCAGGTAAGAAACGGGAACCTAGAGTCAAAGGTTTTTTCCCCTGCGGCACATGTAAAGCGTGTAATTACTCAGTAGATATGACCAAATTTATTACATTAAACAATACTTAAATTGCAAGTCATTTAATGTTATATACTGTCTTACGTGTGATTATGGTATGAAATACGTTGGCAAAACCAACAGACAGTACAGGCAACAGACATGTAGGCAGTATTCATAATAGCATGAGTGATATTAGCAAATGCAAAATGTTAACCCCGGTTGCCCGTCACTTCTACAAACATCATAACGCCAACCCTAAGTCCCTCAGAGCTCATGCATTAGAGCAAGTGGTACCCGACACCAGAGGTGGGGATTTCGAAACAATCCTATTACAAAAAGAAATTAAATGGATTTTTCTCCTGAACACGTCTGCCCCTAAGGGGCTTAATGACAATGTAGCCTATACTCTTTTCTTTAATTTGTTTTATATATTTTACTGACATATGCAATGACTTATACTTGAGGAGCGCCAGTTCATGTTTTCAATCCCCAGGGTGCCTGTCCCTTTAAGATCAGATCACTAATAAAATAAGATCGTATCCCATTTCATACAATAACAGGCTATTTTACTTATGAAGTACTTTGGCAAATTGTTTCATTAATATGAGAAATCTGATCTGTATGGTTTACCCCTTTTTAGGAAGTAACTATTGGGAGAAGGAGACTGAGCGTGTATGGGGCGGCACAGCAGGGTATTTAAAGATGGCGCGTTTGCTAATCACCATCTGTGAACAAGCCACAAGGGGGTGAAACGAGGATTTCTTTTGGCCACATGGAGACACTGTCACGACCGCACGTTGAGAGCCAACAGCGTATGTTTGAACAGCCGCAGGAGCGTTCATAAGCCAAACACGAAAACTAATACAAGTTCCTGAGCAGTAAGGACGTTGCTTTTATTGACCAGATATACTGATCGCAACCGCGACACTTGTGGAGCTACCAAAACAAATGGGAAAAGGTGTTACATTTGCTTGAACTACTTATACGTGACTCCTGGATCCAATGCCCAGGTAAACCTGGTGTTACTATAGGGAGGGTAAGATACTGCCCTGCTGGGTGAAGAGCTGGCCTTGCGGCCGCTATGGACATTGATTGGGTAGGGTCAGTACATGCAGGATTAGTGTAGGGATCCTGGAGTCAGTTACTCCATGTGGCTATCTATATTTCGCCAAACAGATGAGATTGTCTTGATTGTTAATAGAACCTATACACTTTAGCATGGTAGCACTTTATGTATATTTATTATATCTTTTTTGTCTTATGGTGATGTTAATAAAATTTTGTCTTGATTAGCATATGGATATGTTGTTTCTAACTGGGATAGAGGTGCGCTGACATAAAAATGCATGGTGTTGACCTACTATAGGTCACTTTTTGGTATATGTACTGTGTTTTCTGCATTACAGCAGCACTCTATATTAGGTTATAACTAGTGCAGTTCGTATTCTCCTTTTGTTAATCTTGTATATAAAGAGCAAAGGAAAATATTAAAGCCGATATTTATGGATTGAATGTGTATGTAGAAAGACATGCTGATACTATATTATGTGGCAATAAAAAACAAACCAATTTGACAAATCAATTTTAAAACATACACACGCTGGGATTATTAGTGCACCAGCGACTGCCGAGCCTGGGTTTAATTCACTGTATACAGCTCATCCATTGAGCAGAGTTTTGTTTAGTTTTTGCCATGAGTCATGCCAAAAAGAATAGCATAGGATGATCATCCATTTTAATAATAAGTCCTCTTGTGGCAAATATTTCTTCCCTACCAAGTATGTGCCTGACTAGATGAAGCCTCCAGCTTTTATTCTCCATGTCAAGATGAAGCTCTCCCTAAAGAAAAGCACTATGTTACAATATCACTTTTCTGGTGATAAAGAATAATAAAGACTCCTAAAGCTTGCAGGACAGAAATTCAAATATCAAACTTTTTTACTTTGATGAACAAAGGCCCTAAGGACGCACATTTCCATACTGCATCAAACTGCTTTATTAGAAAATTGTGAAGGATCTGCCCAGGGGGTTTGGCTGAGAAATACATTAGACCCGCTTTCATGTACTGTTTAGTCATTATGTTTTACAATTTTAGGCAGGTTGCTGCTTACATGCAAGATATATTAATATATTACATGAATAATTTTCTTCACAGACTTAATGGCATTGCCAACATTTTTTAAATGCAGACTTAATCATCAGAGTGCTGGATATAAATATTAATTAACAGCAATATGCTTTGTACATTTCTCCTCTTAGTGGTCTTCGACAGTTTTATTTTTGTTTCACTTTAACCACACCATTCATTGCCATTACTTAACTACTGGTGCTGGAAGACACCTCAGCTCTTTGTGTAATGGAGGGAAGTCAGCTAATGATTTCATGAAGTAATATGTGGATTGGAAAAGAATACAGTGCTTCTCCATTTCCTAATTATGAGAGCTAAGGAACTACATAATCCAACAGCAACTTTAGTGTTATGTTTAGAAGGGTGAGATAGCTTTTACCAACAGTGGCCCACAGGGGACCCAAGAGACAGACTCACTTTAAGTAGAAGGAAAAGGGTGTTTTCTCTAGCACACACAAATTAGACACAACCCAAAGCATAAGCTGGGTATTTGGAATTGGGGGGTGGGGGGTGGTAAAAGTATTGCGAGATTACTGATCACTGATGAATCCATTTAACTGATGTGTTGGCATTTCTTCCTCTTCTCAGATCCATCCCCCCTCGCAATCTAACCCTAACCTTCCCCTTTTATGCTCCATACCCTACCCTGCAGCCTAACCCTAATCTTTCCCTTCTATGCTCCATCCCCTACCATAGCCTAACCCTAACCTTCCCCTTCTATGCTGCATCTCCTACCTGTAGCCTAACCCTAGCCTTCCCCTTCTATGCTGCATCTCCTACCTGTAGCCTAACCCTAGCCTTCCCCTTCTATGTTCCATCCACTACTGTATCCTTACCCTAACCTTCCCCTTCTATGTTCCATCCACTACTGTATCCTTACCCTAACCTTCCCCTTCTATGTTCCTCCACTACTGTATCCTTACCCTAACCTTCCCCTTCTATGCTCCATCCCCTACTGTAGCCTAACCCTAGCCTTCCTCTTCTATGTTCCATCCCCTACTGT
>JABWIB010001336.1:11610-21906 GCA_016617825.1 Platyplectrum ornatum | reverse complement strand
CCCCTACTGTAGCCCAACCCTAACCTTCCCCTTCTATGCTCCATCCCCTACTGTAGCCTAACCCTAACCTTCCTCTTCTATGCTCCATCCCCTACCCTCAGCCTAACCCTAACCTTGTAGTGTTACCTGTCACAGAGGAGCATATCTTCGGGGAACGAGCTGGAGATAGAAGACTCACGGCTTAATGAATAGTAATATGCCAAAATGTGTATATTCATTCAAAAGATTTACAAATAAGTGCTACCTTGAAATACATAGTCAACATTTCTATATTTCTAAATAGTTAACTTTAAACTGGCAAACAACAGCTTTCTAGAAAGTGCTTAAATAGTTGTACAACAATTTAACAGTGAAAAAAACCCAAGCCAAATATTTATTACAATTCCTAATGCACCACTATGTTATTTATCTTACTTCAGTCAAAAAAAAAATCAATGTTGTTATATAAGTTGATAAAACATCCATGCAAGGATTAGGTGGATGGCATTACAGTTGTTATTGTTAAAGTTTCTAGACTTTACTATTAATTTAAATTCAATTCGTACACTCAAACGTCATCAAAGGCAGCTAGTTGAAGATAAAAGGTCATTAAATTAATGGCAGTGATGCATCACATTCTCTATTTTTCTGCTTTAAATGACATAAATGGAATGGAGTTAATTCTGCCTGTATTATTGTCCTGATGGCTGTCCTGAAGTGCTATGCATTTGCACAAGAGTGAAGCACAGTAAATTGATTTCTAGGAGCTTAGTCCTGTAGTGTCAGCATTAACAAGCATTTTCATACTTAATTTCACAAAGAGTTCACGAAACACATAATGACTGTGTGCTGGTGCCTTACTAGAAGATACATTCCTGAATTGCACCTGTTTACAGCTGTGGCATTGTATGGAAACTGTTATTTATACAACGTCATACGATACTTGGCTTAGTTTCTTGTTTTGAGACATTTGGTTTAGTTATTTTGTTTTGACTGGCATGTGACTATCTATTTGACATTACATATCTCTGTAAATGGTTATAATTTTTTACTAATTGGTCTTGTCCATGTTTAGTGGTCACTAGCCAATGACCGTTTAGTTTAAGCATGTAGGGTCTGTTAAGGGTCTACTAGTCTAGTCCAGATTAGGTTCCGGCCGGGGTCGCCCTTATCGGGGCGGTAGCTCCGCTTTCTGGCTAGGTAGGGAACTAGAGTAGAAAATAGAGATATTAGGGGTGTGGTTAGGGATTTTTAGAGAGGGATCTAGGATTTAGTTTCCCCATCCTGTTGGAGTATCCCCTCCAGTTTCCCCTGTTCCCCCCTACTTTTAGTGGGAATATTCACCTTTATATCACATTGTCTTTAATGCATATTAATTAAAAGTTATATTTTAATATTATCTTCACCAGTTACATATTGGACTTGTGGTTCTTCTTATGTAGTGTTTATTTGTAACGTCATACGATGCCATAAACTCAGCATTTCCAATACAGAGAGTCTCACCTTACTTCTGTCATAATGCTTAAATATTCCTTATATTATTTTTTTCTTCTGTTGCCCAAAAAGAAACCATAATGCTAATGTATTCCCTAGGAACCCCCATGTGTCCGTCTCCTATAGCTGCAGATTATGTGTACCCAACATTTAAAAATATTAATGTTTTACAAAAAAAAAAAGACCTCAGGCTTTGTCTTCATATTGGCAGTTTTGTTTTTCTTGATAGTTGACAGATAAGCACTTTCATATGAAATGTGTATTATATTTATTAACAGGTCTTTACATGGTGCCTTTGTTTTTTTTACATTTCTAAGCAACCACTGGAAAATATACAAGTACATACAGATAAGGCCACGTCTGGGAATTAAACTCATCACCTCAGTGCTGTGAGGTAAAAGTGCTACCACTTGAAAATCAAATCTAATTATTAATCATTTTAAGAACATACATTCTCAACACTTTTTCCTCCACCCCCTTGATTAAGCCCCATCCCTTGGGACCTGCAATTTTTCAATAAATGTTCTTGAAATGCACCTTCCTTCCCACTTATAAATATCCACTTCAAGTCCCTGATCTAGTATGTGGTCATATTTCTGGCTGTGCAATGGGAGTGCCAAGGAAGTGCATTTAGAAGTTGTACTCTGTCATACTGAAGTGGCTGCTATCAGGCTCACTTCACCAAAAAGTCAATATCTGGTTCAATATTACAAGCTCTCAGCTTTATTTTTCATACTGAAGAATGTGATCTTGAATCTGATTGGTTGCTATGGGCAACATCCCCACTTTTTCAATCCCGCAGTTTAGCAAAATTAGGCCCAGGAAACACATTGAGGAACTTTTATCTTGTTGCAAAAATTTTATAAAGGAGTTTCTCTAATACACCTCTGTATCCTTGGGCGTCGAACTAGGGGGCGAGGGGCACAAATTGGGTGGGGGCGTAAAAACAACTGTATGGGGCTAGACGCCTTGAGCTTCTATAATACAACAACAGGACACTTATTTTATAGAAGTGTATTGCGCCTATCTGTCTTATGGTCAGAATTGCCAGCAGCGGCGCAGAGGCAGTCACAGGCACCCTGCCCATCCAATTAGAGGGTCAGGCTTACTCTCTGATTGGACAAAGAACATATAATCTAATAAAAGTTGTTGAGCCCCTGTCTGAATCAGAGTTTGTCTTTTACACCACAAGTCTGCTAGTAAAGTCTTCCACCATGTCTTAAGCATGTATAAACTCTACCAATACCTTTATCCGTTTTGCATTGAGACATGAATACATTTTATAAACGCATTTAAATCTTTATATATATTTAGATTTGTTTTTAAAATGCAGCAAATTAAATCATAGTTTTATACAGTATTTCTTATATTAAAATGAATAAAGTTTACAAATAACTTTCACCTAGAAATTAGAATGTGAAACATCAACGTATTTGCAAAGCATAGTGATCCCTATATAATGTTGGAGCAATCCACCTTCTACTGTGGATGTTTCGGTATATTCCTAGTTTCACATTAGCAATGCAGAGATGGATCAAATGCTTTAATAGGATTGAGAGGGTATCAAGGGAATTGAGGCAGAAGTGAAAGAGCTTGGATGTGAAGTATAAATACTTTATAAAAGACAAAGGTAGATCTACTAAAGTTTCTAAAAAAGGAATAGCAATTATCCAGTGCAACCAATCAGCATCCAGGCATCACTGTCCTGATAAATGAGAGATAGTTTGGTTGCTATATTCTGCATAAATCGAAATGGATTCAAAAACGTCACGTGAGACACAGTCTAAATTCATGCAGTGTGATAAGCATGAAAGTATTTTCATACAAGATGCTGTAAATGGTAATAATTTACATTGGTTATTATAAAAGCCTATAGTAGTTTTCATGACGGAGTCTGTAAGTGCATGATAAGAGGTTAATGGAAGGGATTTTACATGATGCGATACTTCACACATTACAGACTGTACATGAAGCATTAAAAGAAAATGCATAATGGAACCCGCCTAGTCAGCCCAGGAACTATCTCCAGACCTTTATAGATTATTGAAATGAGTTAAAAAAAAAAAAAAAAAAAGCTCTAACAAATATTCCAAGGATTTTATATTAAATGTCATGTTTTCTATTTGTGGCCACTCAGTCATGGCTGTCCATTTTCAGACTTACAATAAGCTAATAGTAGATAACACCTAGTAGATAACCCATAATACATGATGCATTCCAGACCTAGGATACCCCTGAAAGTGGGCCACATCCTCAATTCCTGTGTTTTTAATTGGGGAATAATGAGACACGATAGCGAAAAAGGAGCAATTCTGTACTTTGGGCATTTGTGTAAAGGCAAAAATGTAACAGGGTTACAGAATGTTGGTTTCTCCCTCTCAGGAGAAACCAAAGATCAGCAGAATTGGAGTTGTGGTGAAGGCATAATTTATGTAAATCATACCCAAAGCCCTGCCCCTGGATGGCAAAAACTATCTTTTGCTGTGTATGGGTGAGGCTTGATGTCATCAAGTCCCTTACATGAAACCACTGCCTTAGTCCAGGTCCTGGGAGATTTGCAGACTCTCAGCTTATATCAGGAGAACTCCCTGAAATTCGGTAAAGTCGGCAAACATGTTCAGCATTTGGATAATTTGTGAAACTTATTGCGAGAGAGACAAACGTTGATATGCCATAATAGAATCATTTTTGCCATCAATCCCTATTTCCTGTTGTTCTATGCTGTGTTCTTTACAAGATACTATGAAGCCATAGGTATAGTCATGATAAATCAATACAAATCAAATTGCACCATCATGAATCTGGACCCTGAAGCACAATCCGGGGTATAGCGTAGATGAGGTTGGATGATTCGATTATTAGCATGACACTGGATTTCCTAATCTTAAATAATAGCAAACATGAAAGGTTGCTAATTCCATCCGTTCTATTAGATAACCAGCAGATGACAGCTAACATTAAGGGTATACAATTATTTGCACATTTGAGGTAAACATCCTGTGTATAACGAATATTCTAGTAACATGAGAGCAAATGACTTTATTTGGACTTTATTGGGTTAATGTCACTGTTGCCATTTCCTTCCTACAGGCGTAAAATATGTCACAGTCGTCTGAAACATAAACATTGAACCATGAATAATGCGATCGCTGCAGATCCACCTATATGGGTTGGTCATAAGGTCCAGTAAGTGGAAGGCAGACCTAACACCCAGACACTGCCATGTCACAACAAGCCTTCCTCACAAATTGTGTCAGAGGCTCTTGAGAGGGTTCAGATGGAATACTGCAAAATCTTAATTGAATATTCATAAATACTTGTTGTATAATTCCTAAGAGAGCTGGGTCAGGGAAAGTTATTTTAAGTGGTGTGTAAAGCAAGACGGCATGCTAATGAAGCTTCCTTAGGGGAAATAAAAAAAATGAAAAACTGCTTGACATTAACTAACTTTATTCCCCGTGTTTTTGGTGTAACGCATTTTCCATCTTCTGCATGTAGGTCAAGGGTAATGCGAGTCAACAGACATTTGGTGTATTTAAAAGTGATATAAGACATTGACATTCATTTATACTTGGATCCAATGTATAGCCATAAATACTTTGTTCCTTCACTTGCCTTTAATTACAAGACATACTGATTAGCAGACTTTCTTTTAGGCTTATGGGCCAGATTTAGATTTACACTCTCATGACTTACACTGTCATGGGTAAAACCATGTTGAATTGCAGGGGAAGTAAAATGAATGTCAGTGTGTGCATGCAGGGAGAATACTTTATTGTTGCATGTTGCACACAGATACAGACCAGCGTTACTATTACACTGTTATTAGACTTGGGCTAGGAAACATCATCTGTAATACTGATTGAAACTATTGGAATTTAACTCCCCTGCAATTCAACATGGTTTTGCCCACTCTTGAGTAAGTCGTGACTAAGCCAATAGTGCCTAAAATCTGAACCTGGTCCAATGGGGGAATGGTGGTGAAGAGATCACCAGTTACTTTTGCTAATGCAGTTGAAAGAACACCAAGCGCTGCATAGGCGTGAGGTGCCATAAGCGACGAGCTGGACCACGTTTCATTAGAATCAACAAAAGGTTAATTTATTTGTAGGGGTAAACAATAACAGTGGGTTGGGAGTGGGAGGGTTGGTCTTATGGTGGGGTGATAGGTCTTTGCATAACGGGGTTGGTAGTTGGTCAGGTGACCAAGGTTATTTTTGCTGGCATTGTGAGGTAACCTCACTCTTTTGTAAGAATTGTTTCCCTCCCTCTTTCATACGATGTATTTTTACATGTGTTTCCTTTTCAGGCGGGACAGAGGTTGCAGTAGCAGTGAGGCGTGACATTTAGTTGGGGGGGGGGGCGCAAAAAAATTATGGGGGAAATATCTGTATCAGAAGTGCACACTTCTAGTCCAGCCATGTCGCCTGTCATGTGATGAGGGGCTTGGTGTTCCTCCTCCATTGATGAGGTGTGCAAGTTGAAGAGGTGGTGCCAGGGTTATTATGGGAGGGGTGCCAGTTAGGACAAATAATTGTCACTTTAAGTTCCTGCAATTGACACCCCCACATGCTATAGCCACTCAACCAAAAATGTTATAGTCGAAATTAATTCAATAATATTTTGGAATTGTATCAATAAAGACTTATGTCCCCATTTTTAATTCTAATTCTGTGTCCGTGTTTTTTTATTGATTTGAGTGTTGTCGCTGTGAAATGGGGTATCAGTTGTCGATCACTTATGTAAGTTGGTAACGAGTTGCAGTTTCTAAATATATTACTAGTAGGGATGTTTAATCTCCAGTAGCTTATGTATCTTTTAAAAACAAAGTTTTGTCCATGGCTAAAATCACTTAATGATGCTGACCTGCAGCTGTAATGTGCTATTGTTTACAACTACTGAAAGGTGTGCAGGTTTTACCTGGCAAAACTGTTCTGTTATTACAGAGATGTATTTTTGTATTGTCATATCTTCACATTATGTTGGCTCTGGTTGTGTCCTAAATTTTTTGTATTTGTATTTGGTGATAGTTCTGTGGAACCGTGTGGAACGGTGTCTGTTATGGGTGATCAATGCCGATCTTCTTTATTACAACACCCCTTACAAACACAAGTGAGCCATTAGCCAGTTCTCAATAACTATATACTTAGATTCTCTCTGATTTGTTCCGATATAAACAAATTTATCCTGAAACATTATTGTTGGCTACTTAGTTTGTTAATATGGATTTCTTTGGTGAAAGAAATCTTATATTATTTCCGGGTAGTAAACCAGTAGACCAGGGCCAGTGCTAGGTCTCCGAACACCCTAGGAGAGACCTATGTCTGCTGCACTACTGGTTCCAGCCTGCCCCCTTTTGTGTACTCATCCACATATTCCAGCCTGGATCTGCTGACCTTCAAATTCCAATCTGTAACCCTATGTCTATTCATTCATACATGTCTACTCATTCACAGGACTCACCCTGTGTCTGATGAACTACAGATTCCTGTTTGCCTCTCTTTGTCAACTCAACCACAGGTACCAGCCAGTCTGCCTGCCCTCATGTTCAACTAAATGAATGAAAATATATTTATTGAGCAGAAATATTCATACTAGCGAAAAAAAAAGAGAAAGCCCTGTGGTAAAACATTATTTTACTAATAAACAGAACGTTTCCCAGCTCAAGTGACAGGTGTTAGGAATGCTAAACTGTTCTGAAAGTCTGGCATTGCAGCTTACTAAAATAGGTAAATAGGACATTTAATGGTCAATGTAAAAATATTCAATATAAAAAAACATAAAATGTTCCTTAAGGTAAACTATATTTCTAACTTTCTAATTCTAACATAAGGGGGTATATTTATTAAGTGGTGAGATTGCAGTGAGATTGGAAGGGGATGTTGCACATAGCAACCAATCAGATTCAGGCTCTCAGTTTTATTTTACACACTGGAGAATGTGAACTCAAATCTGATAGGTTGCTATGGGCAACATCCCCACTTTCCAATCTCACTTGATATACCCCATCATGTCACATTTTGATATTTAGAATGTACATGTTTTAGTGGGCCTGTGCTTCCATCTCTTGATGCACTGTAGCTATAATTGTACACTACTGTTAGTGCAGGGGGAGCATCAAGAAATTGTCCCCTTCACCCATAGTGCTCTAAACAAGTCATAGTGTTTAGCATTCTGGGCTAGATCGTGACCTTATATTTTCCATACATATCCCTATGTGGAAAGGTGTCGCACATATCTCAAGGGCTTGATCAGATCTGCCATTAGTGTGGATATCTAATGAAAGACACTACATGTGACTCTACCTTCTTCTAATATGGAGTAAAAAGGAATAATTAAAGTAATGCTGTTGTGGCAGTGATTTCCTCCTTCATACACTATGTATTTACACTATACAATTGTAATTAATGTACACATGGTGGTCATATTTTTTTCTTAGCCATTGGGTAAGACATCCAGGAGCAATGGTCAGGAAACCTCAGCTATATATCAGGGAGATTTATTTTGCAGCATGAAATGAAAAAAAAAACAAGTGTTACACATATCCAAGGCTATGGAAAATGCAGACATACAACTGATTATATGAAGGAAATATAATGGAAATATAAAAGTCAGAAAAGAAGAATGTATATCTGCATATGTGCATATTGATTTATTTCTATTTGCAGTATTTTCTTGAATTGTCTTCTGAAAAACTTATTACATGAAATCTTGAACAGGAATCGGATAAACATCATTGCAAGTAAAATAGATATAGATGAAAACTATTGAAATCATGATGTAAACATGAAAAGCAAGTTATAAAATTAAGCAATAGCTTAATGCATACCTCCCAACATACGGGGGTCCGAGGTCGGGACACTTAAGCCCCGCCCCCTGATCATCCCGACTCTGCCCCCGGACCCACCCGACCCTTACCCCTTTCGATGTTGCGGGTCGAGCCTAATGTGAAAAATAAAATGAATTATCATGTTTGTCCCCTTAGCTGGACAAACTGGGAGGCGGGAGGGACAGCGGGACAGTCCCCCCAAAGCGGGACTGTCCTGCTGAAAGAGGGAGGTCTGCTTAATGTGTTGAAGGGCACCCACAATCACACCTTTTCTTAGGTCCATGTGCAAAACCTGAACAAAACCATAGCATGATGCTTACTCTGTAAATCAGACTTGATCTAGGAAACATCACCTCTCAACTCGAATTCTTTTTTCACAGTTTATACTTGCCCCCCTGCAGTTCAAGGCTTGGTTTTGCCCAGTTCTACATTTGCACCTATTTTGCCCTAATTTTGGATCAGCCCCTTCATCTCTAAATCAGAATTATTATATAAAAATGAAATAAATGAATAAACCTGACAAGTTTATGTGCTTATATAAAAAGTGACTTAAATTATTTGCACTGCCATCTGGAAATCATTCCTCTTTACTATGAACTTAATGTATGTTAGGTCTATTACTGGGTATTTGCATACATACTTCATTAATATGCTCCTGCATCGTCTCAAATTGATCATTTGCTTCCCTTATTGCTCCTAGCTGGCAAATGTTTGCAGAGAAAATCTCAGAGCCGCTTAGTTGAACGCCACTTTCCCTCTCTTAATAACGCTGTAGAACAGAATGTCCAGGCTCCATGTTGAATTAAATGATATCTTTAAGCTCCATCAGATATGCTATTTGCAGTTGTAAATATAACAATGGGACTTTTCAACTTTCTCTCCTGCTGCTAAACAGTCTCCAACATATAACACACTCTAACAATGAGAAACTGTGATGAATCAGATTTAAGCATTAGCCCTTAAAGCAATTAAGTACATTTCCCAGCTGGAAATGTATTATGCCAGTTCTTGATTTGCAAATCCAGTCTATCAGCTTTCAAAAAGTAACACATAACGGCGGCTAAGGAAGGGAAACTATAGAAAAAAAACACTCTAATTTACATAATCAAGCCTGTGTTTAGCATTTATTCCAAACCAGACACTACTTGACACAAATATACATTTATAAATAGTGCTGTATTTTTCTAGTGTTGGGGGTACTCACCTAACGTTAATTATAATTATAATTCCCCAGTGTTGTAGAAGTGTCCACAGCCATGGTATGCCGCAAAGCAGCGCCCCCAATGCTTTTGGAAGGAATCAACTGGTTGGGCGACAGAAAAGGCAGTGGCACTATGTACCTAAATGTATCTAAACATATTTGCAGAACGAGTCATTGGTTTAGGTCTCTGGAGAAGGACATATGTTCCTCTCCTCAGGTGGCAGTCAATCCATGTGGATTCATTGTCCAATCAGCAGCTCAACTGTCTGAACGTTATACCCGAACATAACGAAGTATTTACCATCTCTAATTGTAATTCCTGCATGTGCATTGGACAATCAGCGTGTTCCCCCCCTCCCCCCAGGGATTGGTATGGTTCAGGTTTAAACTGGGCACACACTGACCATTCTGACTTAATAATACCCTCACCTATACATTGCTGCGTATGTGTTGATCGTTTACATACTGTTCCCATACATCTTTGCTGCAATCACACATGGTAGCCCATTGCAGAAAAATTTATGAGAATCGCTGTCCTGAAGATCACGTCAGCAGAGGCAGTCCTAGGCAAAACATAGAAGGGGGTTAACTGCAGTGATGCTGGGGCATTTTTCCTGTTTGTTTTCTCTGTTAGAGTTACCCCTGCCTTTCATGCACCTGCAGCTAACTTACAAATTGATTTGAGCAACCACCACTCTGTGTATATATGTATGTGTGTGGCTTCTCTGGGACCAGTAGCTGAGAGGGAGTGCTGGTTCACATGAGCCTTGTGGAGGCCCTGGGGTGCCTCTAG
>JABWIB010001335.1:23429-45349 GCA_016617825.1 Platyplectrum ornatum | reverse complement strand
ACCGCGTCTGCATGTTGTTCAATGCAGACGCGGTGACCTCGCGCCTGCGTACTAGTAACCTCGCGGCTGCGAGTTTATCGCAGCCGCGGGTTACCGAAACTCGACTTTTGTGAATTTCCCCCCACGTGTGTGTGTGTGTGTGTGTGGTACATGTCTCTTTATTGAACCATAGGTCCTGATAAAGATCCCCTCCCCTTGTAATGCCATTTAATGATGACAATATGACAGTGTTGCCCCTATCCTCAGGACAGAGCTCTCTCCCGATTCTCTATGCAGACCGTTCACACATTTACTTTCCACTCCGATCTGTCAGTTCAATGTATTTATTCTCACATTGGTTGATTGTACACAGACACTGACATAATCATTACCAATCACCGAGATTACATTTAGTATTTTTGTTTTTTTATTAAACCATTAAACTATTTTTTTTTCCTACAATATACATAAATAAAATAATTGAATAAATAAATAATGTAATAATGTATGAATTCATCATCCGCTTTGTTATTTGGGTTTTGCTATTTATTTTCTTTAGTTACATTTATTTATTCCATTATTTTATTTTGCTCAGATTTATTTCTGTATATTGTAGAAAAAGAATGTTATGATATGGAACAGATGAAAGAGATCGTCTGACAATGCTACAAGTGTATCTAACTTATTCCTCAACTACAAAATGTATAACAGTATTAATGTATTGCTTGTTAAATAACTGATTGGTTCATTGAGTGTTTCTCAGTATTAATGATTATTAGCGCCTGTGTATAATTAATGGGAGCATATATAATGGGAGCATATATAATTTAGTTAAAATAAATACATTAAAAATGACAAAATGTCTTATGTGCAACAATCATAAGCAAGATTGTTATTTTATTACATGGGAATCCAACCCCCCATTAAGAACAGCAAGAACAGACCTATACATCATGTACACATCACTGGCAGGCAGGCAGTCTGACTATACCCAATTCTGTTATAGAAACCTCATCATACAAAACAATATACAAGAGGTTACGGAAAAACACAGAAAGGGATACAAGGTGGTTTGCAAGACGTAGAAATTGTAGTGAGAGCAAACATTCGCCTCTAGGAACTATAAGCAAACTCAGCAAAGAAGGTTATCAGGACATGAGACCGAGGGTGGAATAAGGTCTATGCGCATATAGTATAAAATTACCCAGGAACACACAGGATGGGTCATGTGATCTGACGACACTTTCTTTCCCAAACTTTTTTTCCCCCGTAAACCACTGGGCGACTTATTTCCATAGACCCCCTGCAAATCGAAATCGACCTCTGGGGGTCCATACAGACCACTTTGAGAACCTGTGGTTTAGAGAGAGTGAGACAGCACTTTGTAGTTAAGGTTGGATTAAGCAAAGAAGATGGATGGACTCGATGATAATTACCATACTGTACATATGTTACATTATAATATTATATAGAATACGAGGAGGACTAGTGGAATGAAGCCTCTCCCTGTCCTGTCTACCCCCTGACATGCGTTACACGGGAATATCGCTCATCCTCATTACACTCCAGACAGCGCAGATGACGCGAGGAGCTGAGTCACCTTCTGTACGTGTCTTATCAGTGTTTATAGTATTATTTACTATGCTGTAAAGAGTGTACAGTGTGTCACACAAGGCACATACCTGGCTTTATTGTTTTCTGCAGTTATTCTATCGCTATCATATCTTTATGGTTTTACTTTATAATCAACCAGGAGTGAAGTCATTTATCCTTCTGCAATGAGATACGAGAATTAGAAAGGTGTCTGCGGATATTTATTGTGTACTCTATGGAGATAGACACAAGAGGTCGCTCCATGGAGAGGTGTGTGACTAGGGTGTTATTACACACAACTTTTATTAGAAGACAGCTGGGAGAGTAGCGATCTTACCTCTCACCCACATCTCACCCGCATCTCACCCATATCTCACCCACCCACCCCTCACCCACCTCTCACCCACATCTCACCCTCCTCTCACCCACATCTCACCCGCATCTCACCCTCCTCTCACCCACCTCTCACCCGCATCTCACCCATATCTCACCCACCTCTCACCCGCATGTCACCCGCATCTCACCCACCTCTCACCCACATCTCACCCACCTCTCACCCGCCTCTCACCCACCTCTCACAGACCTATCACCCACATCTCTGCTTCTCCTCTGGCATAGTGACCACAATCATCGCAGAATCGTACGTCCACCTCTGCTGTGTACAAACATGATAAGAGATAAGAGCGTATTGTGTACAATGAATGATCAGATGAGGAAGCAGTGTCCTGCCAATCAGAATGCAGACATCCAATACAATAATAATAGTAATAATAATCATACTAATAATAATAGCAATAATAGTAATAATCCTAATAGTAATAATCATAATAATAATAATAATAGTAATAATAATCATAATAATAATAGTAATAATAATCATTATAATAGTAATAATCATAATAGTAATAATAATAGTAATAATAATAATAGTAATAATAATAGTAGTAATATTAATAATAATATTAGTGCGAATATCTAAAAATTGCTGCACATAACAAATGAAGCCTGAAACAAGCCTGGGTGCTCCAGGCAGCATATTATATGTTATATGTTAGGTGTGAGGGCAGGTATATAGTCACATATATGATTGCTTGAAGGTGTCTCAGCTCATCCTTGTGGGTCCAGGAATCACTCATCCCTGCGCCCTGGGGTACATACCTTTGCCTGGAAACACAATCGTTAGTTGGAGACCCCCGTTGCTCCCAGGTCTTGGTACAATCCATGGCATGCACCTCACTAATGACTTTACACAGTATCTAGAAGGAAACGCAGCATATTCTGGGCACACATTGAGACCACACGAGCACAAAACATTAATATCAAGTCAGTTTTATTCTGCAGTCACAGAAATATCTGGTAAGGGCATCACCAGGCTACTGAATTACAATATATGATGTGACACATTAAATACTACAACATCTTATAGGGAACAACAGGACAGACACAAATTACACGTCTCATATACAGGATTCAGGTCATTGCACTTACAACTGTAAACTTTATCTTTTTATACTTTTTAATATAATTTATTTTATACATATCTTTCCCGCGTTACCCCCATCTAACCCTCTGCCCACCCGTCTCTTCCAAACAAAACAATAAGAAAGGCAGGCTGGGTGGATGTGAGATGCGCTCCCCTGGAGAGGTCTCCAGCGGTGTCAGTATATTACCCCCCATCTATAGGAATATAGCTTTCACTTACTGGCTTGGCAGGTGACCCCAGCACACATGGCGATTGCGTGTCATGCTGGATCATAAAATGTGTTTTTTTGTTGTTTTTTTTGTTGTATTTGTGTTTTTACTTTTATATCTTTTTTTTGCATCACTTATAATAACACAGGAACATTTACACGCTGTACAAGTATTTACAATGGTGGCTGTAGAAAGAGCCATTGACAACGTAAGCAGGACAGCTAAGAGTACAGACTGCAAAACGTCCCAAGGATGTGGAAAGCGTTGCTCGCTGCACCATACCATTTATACCAGAGAGCTCACCCCCAGAACTTCTATCCCCCCCCATGGAACATCCAATAAGAGCAACCAGTGATCAGGACAATGCAAACGCTGCCTTCCTACAACTGTAATGTCTGTACACACATCATTCCTCTGTTTGCAGTTATCGGAGGGATGGGGGGAGGTGGCCGGTGCAGTGATAATGTGGCCCTGTCTGTGCCACTGACTGCACACAGGCCCGTATCGATTCCTCGTTGCTGGGTACGTGACACATTGCTGAAGTGGAGATTGTTTAATACACATTATATACTACTTCATAGTACCTATATCATCGCTGCGGGTATTAGCCCAGCTTTCTGCGAGTAGGAGATCTATGTTATGGAAATGTTCTTGCTAGCATGGCAGGATTTCTGGATATCACTGATTCCTGTCATCCTTACATGTCTGCATCCAGAAAATGCCAAATGCTTTTACCTAAAATCGTCAACTCTCACGTACATTCATTATCTGCGCTGATTGGCCTGCAAAGTTACACACAGACACCGGGGAGAGGCTACAAGAAATGATATGACACGAGCAGCTTTGCATGCACTACGACACAGGGACAAGTCTCACAGCCTACTAGCCTTTGGCAAAATGCTCGGAGGAGTCAAACATGCCACTGACATCATACACACAGGGCTTAAATATAAACGATGCAGATCCCCAATAGCACATATCCAAATAAATCCATAGAAATAACATTGAAGTTTCCCCCACCCACCCCCACCCCCACCCCAAATTTGTTGCATAGACAATTAGACATGATAAATTGGTTACTACAAATGAGAATGAGTGGAAGCGCCAACTGTAATAAACCAGTGAGAGCGTCAGCCGTCAGCATGCTGCACAATACGCGGACACAGGAGAACGTCACAACACGTCAGCAGATGGCGCTACGTAAGATAAGATGCGGCAGACTGTCTCTGGGCGCTGCCGCCGGTCATGGCTTAGGTAAGAGAGACTGGAGGCCGACCTCTCCAGATCGTCTGGTTATTTGTGCTCTTCGTCTTCTCTCTATTGCTTCTAGAGACACCCTATGTGCTAATCCCATCACAAGAGACACGGACATTGAATGATCCCACTGGAGAGTAATAAATAAAGATGAGGTATGCGGAGAAAGGAAAGCGAGATGGTTAAGGCCGTACTGAAATGAAGCGATAAGGGACAGACATGGAGAGCGCCATTCGCATGGCTGGTCGATGGCTTTCTGATTGTGGACAGACACGTCTGGCCGCTATTTATTGGATATGGGTCGGCCAGTCGTCGTCTCTCGGAGTCCTATGGTTTCGTGTTTCACTAGGATGAACAGTGGTAGGTCCTCTCTTCTTGCAGGCGCGCTGGCGCCTTGGATTTGGTTTGGATTGGCCCCCTGGGTGATGCGGAAGCATGGGGTATTACCATTGCTCAGCCCTATATTTACTCACAGTTCATGTGGAGATCAAGGGATAAAATATGAAGACAAACCAAAGGGAACTCTGAGTATATGATCGACAGGAGAACACAAGACGCCTGACCCCTGCGGTTTAAGGGTTCCTCCCACTCATTTAGCTGTGGTTGGGTTATTTGATTGTTGTGGCTTCTCGTGCACTGATGACATTATTCACAGAGGTCCCGGTCTGTGTGGGAGATTCATGGCGTCCATATTCCCTAGAATGACTGAAAAGAAATGTAAGGTCACCGTCATAGACCCTGAAGTCACCTAATATGACACTGCTTTTCCGTCATTGGTCCTGGGTCAATTGCTGGTATCGTACAGATTTATGTATACTGCAATGGGTGGCAAAATATATCACACGTCATATACAATAAGTGACTGTTACACAGCTGCTTCTATACATTGCTCATTGTCTACAGCCCTTTCAACACTACAGGTAGCTTCCACAATGGTTCAGCCTCCCATTACACTCTGCGACACGGACATTGTCCACTATAAGAGAGGATCCAGCCTCACCATGAGGGTCTCTGATGGGATATATTGGGTCTGGCTTCCTCTGCTGTGGGCAGTAACATGCCTTCTCTTTGATAAGGTAATGTGTGTCATTCATTGGAGTCTATTAATCTATATTTCTCATTTTGTTGCACCATTCTCTCCAGTACCTATTACAACTTGTCTTATGGCTCGAGAAATGGGCAAATACTCACTCTTATACCCAGAGTTCAGTGCGGCAGGTTATCATCCACAGGTTGCTTCATATGTGTCTCTAATGATCTCCACTCTGGAGAAAGAAAGAACCAGGCAGCGTAAGTGAAGGAAATGTGGATCAGTTCCAGGGCTGGGGACAGGGAAGGTTCTGTGTAATGAGGCGCTGTCTGCAATCACACTATATACCAACAATGGGATGTAGGTCCTATGGCGTAACAAATCCCTATGTACCTTCATACTACCATCAGATGTACATGCGATTATACTGATAAAAACTTCAGCGCCTTCAGTGGTGAACAAACAGTGTACAGTAAGTACAGGACCAAAACTTCATGTAACTATGCACAGTATAAACATAAGTAATTGTACCAATGTCAGGACATGTCTGTGCCACTGTGGTAGCAATAAACTAAACACTACAACACTAAAGGTATGTGAATGCTGTGTGATTAATATCATTTATTCTTCATTTCATTGGATAATATTCCATAGAATTTCACTTTTTACAACATTCGTACTGTCTGTTGCACAAAGCATAATCACCACTTCTAATACACATGACACGTAGTCCCTGTATTTGCACTTAGCTGGGGCGATAAAATAGTTACATAGATAGTGTTACAGGGTGCTGGTGCAAGTGCTGCATAATAAATACCATTAGGAATAATAATAATAATAATAATAATTAGCAATACAGAAATATAAAAACCCACTATGTACCCTGTGAAACATTGCACCAAATATGAACTTACCTCAAATGGCTCTCTCACCAAAACGAGGAAAATTTCTTTCCAAACGCAGACACGGCTGAGAATGAGAGAGTGAAATGTAGTTACTGACCGTGACAATAATATAACGTTTCAATAATATAATGTGTCTCCTGTGTACCGGACATATTGGACTGGATCCAGAATATTCTAATGCACATCCCTACAGTAAGCAAAGACCGATAGCAAATTAGACCTCTGAAAAGGTCCATTGGCGGAGTGGGAAGGGTTGTGTACTGATAGTATGTTATAGTATGTCATAGCCTGGTTATCTCTAGGCAGATGACTGGCGCCAGTCTGGATCCTGGGCATTATTCTCTTGCCCAGGGCATAAGGGCGGATAGGGAAGATGAGCTCTTACCCTCGGTGAGTTTTCCTGCTTGTTCTGCTGCGCCTCCTGGCAGGATTTTGGAGAACATGCTTTCCCCCTCAGGCCCGGGCGCTCCTGGAGCTGCTCCTGCAGGTGTGACTGTTGGTTTCTGCCCAATTTTTGCACCTGTGAATATGTCAAATAATAGAGGCAAATAAATTTTCTATGAAAGTTCACGTTAGCTCGGTCATTGCCACCCATCGAAACTACACAATAGGTGTTGTCATCTCCTAGAGATTCATGTAGTTTTATTCCTCACAAAGCAACGTAATGTACAGTAACGGAATCACGCTCACATTGCTCTGTAATTATAATAACCGCGTGTTAATGGTAGTATCGTAAATAATCTTTATAATAGCACTGTAATGCTAATATAAACTCACCAGTAAACGGTCACTTATTATACAGATGAACTTACCGACGGGAGCTCCTGGCCCCGCAGCCTGGGGTCCTCTGCCGGGTGGAGGTGTTGTTTTGGCTGCTGTCTTGGCGTTATCCATCATTTCCACTTTTGGCTGTAATTGCAGAGATAACAGTACAGACACTGTACAGCACATGGAAAAAGATTTAATAGCAGATGGGTTTATCGCATGTAAAGTGTCGTGATAGGGACCTCCAGAAAATGACATTCTGAAAAACCTAATAAATCTGCTCATGGGGTGGTTCATTCAAACCCTCACGCCATACCAAACCATAGTACCTCTTCATTTCATCATCTATCCTATAGGATGAGCTATAGATGAGCATGTATGTGTGTTCAATTTCTCATGTTTTGCATGTAATACCAATACTGGCCACTGGGGAGAGCAAGTGCTACCAGAAACTAGAAGTGATATCCAGTCATATTAGAGACGACACAAGGAGCACGGTTACTTTATTAGCATGAATTGTGTCCAAAGTCCTCATAAGAGAGAGTAATGACAGAGGACTTCCCGCAACTCTTCAATGTAGACTATAAGACCTCCACGCATACAGAAAATGCACTGATTTGGCCCTACTTACTGTGAGGGACAGTGGATATTGGGCCAGTGAGAATATACCTTTTTGTACATAAACAATTTGTTATCTCATTGCTATTAGAATAAACCCTATTGGCTCCAGTGTCATTAACAGGTCTGTGACACGAGGCTACAGACTGAGAAGCAATATCTATAGCTATATCTATCATGTCACAGACCTGGAGTATGTATAGCTGACCTGTTACGTAGGTAAAGGAGTAAGGTGCAGTAGTGGGTAAATTTAGCATCTACTGGACTGTAGTTTTAGCAGTGATGATTTTGCTGTGAATTAAGCCCATTGTTTGTTTCCCAGTTATGATTGAGGAACCTCTAGCTTACTTACTGGTACAGATGGCTGGACAGCGGCTGACGGAGTCTGCTGTGGCTTCGCTGACTGCTGCGGCTGCTGCTGCTGTTGCTGTGTCCGTGAGGTTGTCTGACTTTGGGGCGCTGGTTGCTGGGGACGAGAAGACGCCTGACTGTGACTCCCCGATAATGGCTGCTGCTGTGGTTGCTGCGTCTGAGCCCGGCTTGGTTGAGTGGACCCTTGTTGATGCTGAGACGGTGGGTGAGTAGTTTGATGAGCAGCAGGTGGGTGAGTAGATTGATGCTGAGACGGTGGGTGAGTAGATTGATGTGCAGCAGGTGGGTGAGTAGATTGATGCGCAGCGGGTGGATGAGTAGATTGATGCGCAGAGGGTGGATGAGTAGATTGATGCGCAGAGGGTGGATGAGTAGATTGATGCGCAGAGGGTGGATGAGTAGATTGATGCGCAGAGGGTGGATGAGAACTCTGATAACTTTGTTGGGAAGGTTCACCAGTCTGTTGTCTGGAACTTTGCTGCGGAGGCTGCTGTTGTCTTGTTTGCTGCTGTTGACTTGGTTGGGACTGTCTTGTTTGCTGGGAACTCTGGTGGTGAGATTCTTTTTGCTGTTGTGATATTTGTGATTGCCTCTGAGGCTTTTGTGCTTCTGAAGTGTGGTGATAACTGGATGATTGTTTTGAGTGCTGTGAGTAATCGGAGGAGCTTGGTGGATATCCAGATTGTGATCTAGAATCTGACTGTTGCATCTTCTTCGATGATGACGAAGATTGGGAATGTGGACGTGATTCGTGACGTCCCTGATCTCTAGGGTGCTGTTTCGATGAGCGCCTTGACTGATCTTCCACGTGACGAGATGAAGAATGTCTTCCAGAATCTCCATGATGCCTGTGCTCTTTAGAAGAGGAATGACGAGGCTGAGAATAGTCATCATGTTGCCACATGTCATCATCAGGAGGTTCATCATAATCGTGATAAGTATGTTTCACTGGCATTTTTTTCTGTGATGAGTGGCTGCTATAATACCTCGAACGATCCGAACGCATTTCTCTTGGCTTATCAAACCAGTCTGTTTCCTCCTGACCCAAATGATAGGCTTTGGAAACCAAAAACAAATCATGGTCAGCTTTTGTGACCAAAGACGAGGGTAGATTAAACTGAAGCCATGCAACACATGTACAGGAAGCAGCTTATGACATGCAAAGGTGGTTAGAGATACACCAAAGGGCCAATACTTGACTCTCACAAAAGAAAGTACTGGGAGCGTGCGCATCATGTAGTAACACACATAAAACAAAAACCACCAATGAAAACTGTGAACACATAAAGAAGAGGATAGGTGAGAAGGCACGTCATGCAAACTCAGGAAAAGGCAGAAAGTTGTATGCATTGCATGAGAAAATAAATATGAGGTAATCATGTCCGGCATGCTGAGACATCACCATTTATAGTCTTTACCTTCACTGTCTGACACAACACAGTGTGAATCATCCATCATGTAGCTTTCTTCTTGTTTGTATGTATGGTTTCTTGGCACTTCTTTAGAATGATCTTGAACGTCAGGTAGTGAGTGGCTGGAACAGAACTGGGGGCAACTTTCCCCAGAAGACTGAGGCATTGGGCCTCCAGATGAACGAGACATACCCACAGACTTTCCAAGGGGGCTTACGGGACTTTCTTCTTCTGAATGCTGCGTCCGCATTGGAGCTCTTCCTCGGCTCTGACTCATTGTGAGAGTGGAGGGTTTGGAACTAGATTTATGGTACCTATCAGAAACGTCCCGCTCATAGGATTTGCTCCTACTGCTTCCTGAATCACGGTTTGATTTTTCCAAACCGCAACTGGATGCTGATCGCGAGCGGCTTGAGCTGCCATAACTTCTGTCATCGTCTTCCATAATGTCTCTACTAGAAACCCCGTAATATTTTTGCTGTTCGTAGACATTTTTCTTCAAGCCATATGTTATCTCATCCTGAAGTTTTTTCGCTCTCGAGGAGACAGTGCTGCTGTTGCTCATGGTTGACGTTTGGTAAGATGAAGCCAGATCATTTTCCACATCTTTTGCTTCCTCAATTGGAGAAAATTTGGAAATTTTCTGTTCCATTCCTTGCTTGCGGTGCTTGCTGCGCTTGGAAGACACAACAGCTGGGGCCAGATTTTTGGAAGAATATTTTTGCACCCCAACACCAGAACCGTGTTTATCTATGCGTGATGAGTGCCTGGAGTCATTGTCTCCGTAATAATAGGAGCTGCTGACAGAGTCACGGCCGTTATTATCACTACAATGCTGATAGCTGTTTTTTCCTCTGTAATCGGAGGCGTGATGATCGTACATATCTTCTTCAGACTCTTCTTCGGCTCTGGAATAACAACACGACTTGCTGGAAGTGTCTGCTTCCATGTGACCATTTTTCTCTTTTACGTGTCGCCCGTTATTACTGTGCGGCTGCGATGGAGGCAAAGATTCTACTTTTTGGCTCTCTGTTGACGGTGGATTTTCTTTAGTCAGTTCACTTATATCTTCGATCATTACATAGTTACGGGGAATGTTCTGCTCAAGATTAGTATACAGGGAATCTGATGAGTAAGTATTTGTGGGGCTCTCTGCCCCGTGGCCTCTTTCTGCTTGCCTAACCTCTGCGTTCTTGTACTGGTCATAATTACTGGTCACAGTTGTGTTACTGAAGCCAGTGTCGGGGGTTGCTGAAGATATAACTACTGTGGGGTTTCCAATCACCTCGTAATTTGTAGGAACTTTATGCTCCAGGTCAGCCAATGATGTTTGCCTGGGTTTCTGGTGAGTGGTATTAGTGTCAGCTTGTGATGGAAAGCCTGAGTTTAAAGTGGTTTGCAATGTAGTCTGATTTGCATAGGTGGTCTGAGCTTGGTAAGGGTTTGGGGGACGGAAACCTGTGTGATTTTGCAAGCCTAGTTCTGATTGATAACCTGCTGGTGGTGCAATGTTCTGAGTCTGATATGTACTTTGTGCAGGGTAATTGGATAACTGGTTTTGGAAGCTATTCTGGGACGGTCCATTGCTAGACACAGTATATTGGGACAGCTGACATCTGGCTGGTTGCAGAGGGGCAGAGACCGGGGCAATTGGTTGGCCTGTAGTGTATTGATAAGTGTTTGATGTATAAGCGGAAGTTGTTGTCTGGTAATCAGAGTATTGAGGAATGGTGCTGCTACTCCGGTTTGTTAGACTGTTGCTATCGTAACTAGAGATTCGAATGTTGTTGAGCTCACTGTCTGACATATAATCCCTGTTCTCACCCAAACATCTCAGGTAGGAGAAATCTCTTCTACCACCTCGGTCTTTTACTAAGGACTCTTTTCTCTGAGTGATGCCCAGTTCTAAATACTTTAGCTTGGCATCAATCTCTTTCTCCTCTTCTTCGAGCTCGGCTTGCTGCTTGCGAAGTTTGGTGGATTCTTGCTCTACAATCTTCAGATCGTGGTCGATGGTTTTCAGAAAACCAACTTTTGGCATCTGCATGACTTGACCTCCCGTCATCTTCTGAGTGAGATTCGGCATGTACATTTGGGAATGAGCCTGACTTGTGGTCAGTGGAAGATGAGCTTCATCGGGAGGAGGGCTGGGCAGAGTTCGCTTCACTTTGCGTGTCAAAGTATTTGACTGGAAAGCTGAAATCTACAACAAATAAAATAGATGTGTAGACTGCCCACAATATAACATAAAAGAAACGACTGAGTACTATACACACATGCGCAAGAAAGTAAAACTCTGCTTTAGAAATAAATCATACAAATGTATAAAATCAACTGTACATTGTAGAACATCACATGGAAATGAGCAAGTGAGTAAGTCACAAAAAGCAAACATGAATGTGATTACATCTATGGGATGACCCAGAGAGCAAATTCATGGACACAATGCACTTAGGCTGAAAATCAGCATCAAATCAATGTAATAGTGCGTCATCTAATATTTACAACGCAGAACATTCCAGCACTACCCAGGAAAGGACATAGTTTCCATTGGTTTTCTATTCTTCCAGCACTTACAGACATGAATATGAACCAGATGAAACAAGGAGCCAGTGTATAGGTCTTGTAACTCTATGTTCTAGGAACTGCATAGAGGAGATGACTGGTATTAATAGTAAACATATATAAAATAGTTGAACTGAAAGGTTAGGAAATTACAGGGTTTTGTGATTTTTGTGATTACACAATGGGCTTTATTAGATTTAAGAGCTATAGATTCAGCTATGGAGAGCATGTACGTAGTGTTACAGTGCGATGTAAGGATACATGTAAGGAGAAAAATACTGGCAGCATCAGCATCCTAAATACTGGACATATACAATAAAAGATGAACTCGGGAACTCCATTACTTCTACTACTAAACCTACGTGTACATAACAAGCCTTTTGACTTGTCTGTTGAAGAGGAAGGAGTTTTATCAGTATTTATGTAGCAGCAAATTAAACATTTGCACACTGGATGTAAGGCCAAGGTTTGGCATTAGAGGATATGATAAACAATTTGTTACAAGGCTGCTAAAAATGAATAACCAAAATATCTGTAATTTGAACAAATAGCATTTGCATCATGTAACAAATGAAATGAATAAAATAAGATAAAATAGCAGCTCACATAAAAACACACAATGGCATTGCACCTATTCAGTATTTTTGGAGTGTATGGATATACTGGATAAAAAAGGCAGTGCAATACAACATGCATAAAACAAGAAATATACATAAAAAAACACAAAACACCATGAAAGACGAGGCTAAACAGAGACTGATATAAGATGGTACTTATCCAGTATGGGACCTTGTATTGAATATCAGGTCAGCACTATGCGGGATACAGTGCTTTTACTCTTACCTGGCCACCTGGTAGTAACTGCTGTTGGTACAAAGAGAACCTGTCCTTAGCAGTCTCCTCGGATGTAGGGCTTAGAGGCTTTGGGTCCGATAGAGATCTTTGCATGGTTTTGATTGGACGGGGTAAGATCTGCTGTCGTTGGGTGTTTTCAGCTGTAAAATGTTTTTGAGGCGTCACATGGGCTTTATTGAGTCTTTCACTTGAAGCAAATGTAGATTCCAGTAATCTATGGGGTGAGAGTGGAGAGACTGGAGAATACAGGACCTGTGGAGACTTTGGGGGTTGTCGATTGACTATTTGAGAAAGTGTGTCGGCAGGCAGATGGGACTGGTAACCAATTTCCAGGGGATCCGGCTTCTTTTTCTCAAACTTTGGTACTCCTTGTTGTCTCGACATATTAGTATCAAGAGCTCCAGATGTTGAAAGTTGTATATTGGAAGAATAAGGTGTTATCGTTGTAGGGACAGTAATTTGAGGGACCACGATTCCATGTGACTGAGTTTCTGGTTCAGTCTGGCAGGCGAGACTTTCTCCTCGTTGTGTCTTCTCTGGAGCTGAAATGTATTTCACAATCTCCACTTTTGGGTCGGGTGTTGTAATATGTATGCATGGTGAGACTCTCTGAAGCTGATCGGGCTCAGTTTGTACGGAGCAGTCACTAATCGTCTGGATAGCTATGCTTGACGTTCCCTTTGTATCATGCTTACTGTCCGAGCTGGAGTCTGAATGGCGGGAGAATCTAGATCTTCGCCTTCGCACTGGTTGTTCCCATTCGGCATTGTCTTCATCGTCTGTCTGTACACTGCAGTCTGTGCTTCTTTTAGTTTTGCGGCGACGTGACATGTAAAACCTGTCTTCTCCATCTTCGTCGTCAGTCTGAACACTGGTATCTGTTATTTTCTTCACAATGTATGGCTCGTGGGAGTCCTCTGTATTGTATGCATCCCTGAGACGAGGCATGGAGTTCCTCTTCTTAATGGTTTTATTCCCTTCCCATTGGTCATCGGTTTGAAGGGACATTTCCGAGGCAGAGTTAGTAAGTGGTCTCTGTGGACCTGGATATCGAGGTTGCCCCTGAGCTTCCATCACAGTTGGAGCCATAGCAATATATGGCGGGTTTACCGGTGGCCAGTATTGTCCACTTTGTGCAAGAGTTCTCTGCATTTCGATAGCGATTTCTGACACAGTCTGGGCCGGAAGCCTGGCTGGCTGCTCACAAGCTGGCGGAGCGGTGGTCTTTTGTCGCTTCTGCTCCTCCAGTTGTTGCTGAAGCTGCTGTTGCAGCTGTTGAATTTGTTCGAGTTGTAACCTCTGCTGAGCTAGTTGCTCACGCTGCAAGGCAAACTGGGCTTGTCTTTCTTCCTGTTGCTGTTGTAGCACTTGATGCTTTATTGATTGCAGTTCTTGGAGCTCTCTCTGGACCAGCATTTGTTCCTTTTCTCTATGACGTTGCAGCTCTAAGCGTTCCCTTTCTAACTCCTCATGTAAGCGCATCTGTCTTAGTGCCTCTAACTCAACCCTCTCTCTTTCGATCTGCAATAAGTGTTCTTGCTGCTTTCTCTGCCTTTCCTCGTCTTTCTCCCTATCATCTTTCTCTGCTCCTGTTTTATGGGCTGGCGAGGCTGACTGGTTATCTGCTGGAGGCTTCTGACTGGCAGCTGTCTGTGATTGATTGATGTCTTTGGAAGAACTCTGTATCCCAGAGGATGCCGCTGGGGGTTCGTCAGCAGGGGCTGTGGTGGCTACTTCTGATCGTCCATTGGAGGCTACGACAGAGGTTAAAGCTACTGTAGAAATAGGGGGAGATGCTGTTGTACTAGAACTAACTGTGCAGATAGTTGTACTAGTTGCAAAAGTGTTTGAAGGCTTTCCCAAATAAACAGGGGTATCAAATGAAGAAGTTGAAGTAGTAGGTGGAAATCTGCTGACTCCAGGATACCGATACACTGACTGCGGTCCCAGTGGAATCCTTGGAGCAACAAGAGGCACTCTAGTTAGGCTTGCTATTGGTACAGCTGTGACATTTCCTGGGCCATATGGCCTATACAAACCTCTGATCATTGGTCTTAATACTGAAGCTGGTTGTGTGGTGATTGGGAGTGTAGAGGCTATAGGTGTATTGATGGTTGAGTAAATCATGCCATCGGCAGCTCGCACAGTAGCTGCAGATGGGTACATTTGTCTGACTGCCCCAGATCGGGAACCCTGGAGACTATATTGTCCCAGGTTTCCGAGGCTTTGACGATTGTCTGTGAAATGGGGACCATACATCATGTTTTGCCTATTGGGGCCCATTCCCTGCTGACTTGGTAGCATGTTTGCTGCATGCCCTGTACCCATTGAATTTGGCCCATACTGCAATAGATCCTGACTGTGTCTACCTCCATACTGGTCCATAGAATTCAAGGCTGCACACATTCTGCTTATTTCTCGAGCTGTTGTTGCACTATATTGAGCAAGATTTGACTCTTGAAAGTTAGAAAGGTCCCTAGAAGAATATCTGTAATCAGAGTATATATTGGACATGGAATTGTACCGTCTCATGGGTAACGAACTGTTAAAAAAATCAGGAGGTTGGCGTAGGTCAGTGAATGATCCATACTGTAATCCCTGATTTAGGTAATTGCCATCAGTGAAGTTCATGCTATAAGAACCCTTCATTGTTGTTAGATCAATTGCACCTTCTCCTCCAGGAGTTGGGTAGGGTTGATACAAACCAATGTCAGATAGATTGGTTTCTGACATAGATGAATGCAGCCTTCCTGTAGGTCCATAAGGATAATATTTTTGTTCTTCAAAGAAATTCTGAGTAGGAGCCATAGTTTGGGGTGGAGGTGGTGCAATGGTCTTTGATTCTCTATACTGATAGGTGTCGGAGGATTCTTGCTCTCTTTGCCCGTAGTATTGTGCTCCGGGCCTCACAGGTTGAGCTGTATCCACAGTGTTTTGTTCTGGTATTTTAGAGGAATTATATGCACCAGCACAACTGCCACCAAATGGCAACTTGTAGACCACATCGCAGCATGCTACTTGGCTTTCTGGTTTGATTCCTGTGAGGTCTAAAGCATTTGGCGCCTGTTCTTCTTTTACAAGTTTTGTAACTGTGCCAGGTACCATGCCATCTAACTGCACCATCATGGCATGCTGCTGGCTGTCTGCAATATTAGGAGCTTGATGTTGAGTTTGCATTTTGGGATCTGGACCCCCCTTATAAGCTTCTGTAAAACCCATGCCCTGGTCCTGTTGATATTGTCTGGGCATGGCACTAATGTTAGCGATCTGTTGTGTATTAATGGGTTGAGAAACGATTTCTCGCTTTACCATAGAGGTTACCTGGCTAGGAAGGTTATACCTGGCAAATAGGTCTTTCTGCATAGCACCAATTTCTTCTTGTTTGCCAACAGAAACACCTGGGCTGCTGCCTCTCAGTATGTTGGGTTGTGCTGTCTCTTCTATGTGTCTAACTTGTGTTAAGCACATTGCACTTCCTGTTCCTTGACCAAAGTCTACTCTGTTCTGAAAGGGGTCACCATACACCATAGGTTGTTTTGGCTGTGATACAATCATGGAAGATGCTACGGTTATGCTAACCGTTGTGGCTGTACCAATAACAGCATGGGTTTGTTCTTGGGCATTAAGATTTACAATTAAAGGCTGTACAGCTGTAGACTGACGCATCAGAGATTGGTCCATCGTAAGGGAGTATCGCCTGGATTCAGTGGCTAAGGATGTAAGATCCATACCCTGGTCAGTCATGATGACCGGAGCAGCTTTAATTGCAGTTCTAAGGTCGACAGCACTGCTGCTAGGCTTGGGGCCTGGCTCCACTCTAGATGTTCCAGGTACGGAAGATATTCTACACAAGGATATGTTCTCAGGTGGCAAAGAACCCCAACTGTAAGTATTGCATGAACCGTCTACAACTGCTGGGGACTGTCCTTTAGAAGAAACCGTGTGTAGTCCTGAAGCAGGAGCCCTTTCTATAATTGTGTGTGTTTTAGGGTAGCTGGACTGTTCTTGTTGGGATTGTGTAACCGGTGTCTGACTGTAACTGTGAAATGTTTGTTGACGGTTTAATCTAGTAGGGGATGTGACTGGTGAGGTGGAAGAACTGACACTTTTAGGTTTTGTATGGCTAGATGAATCAGAAGCCAGAGTAATAACCATGAAGGGGGATTCTTGAGAAGATTGTTGTCTGGATAAGCGAGGTGATCTAGTACGGTCGGGTGTCTGTGTGCCTTGAGCTATCATAGGTGATGAGAGACCAGGGGACACAGAGCTATCGGGCCTTTGTATGTTCTGTGTTTGGCTTGAAAATTCTGCTGTACTTTTATTTCCTGTCGACATGGTAATTCTCGGGGATGAATGAGTTGGACTTTGTGTAGGTGACGTGGGAGATAGGGGGGGACTGCTACTCTGGAAAAATGAGATAACTTTAGATGTTAGTGATACATTTGTTCCCATACTCTGTGCCTTCTCTCTCATTGATACATCGGCATTCATTTTGTTTCTATATTGTTCTTCATTAGATATGTAATCAGGAGCACCTCTGGACTGAACGTAGCTTCTTTGACCTGGAAGAACTGAAGTGCCATCGGTGTTGGTGTTAGAGGTGAATGATGTGGATGTGGCGGTAGTAGATACTTTTCCATACTGATAAGTCGATGTTATTGTTTTTGTTCTGGGGACTGTAGAGGAGCTATGAAGTTTAGTCTGATCAGTGCCATCTTTAGAAAAGTGCTGTGTAACGCGTACATCTGGTATAACTCTGCTTTCAGAAGACGCAAATGATACGGGTGCAGAGAGTTGTGTCGGACTAGTTCCAGGAGTAAGTGGACCACTAACTTGCTTCATCATCTCGTTGTACGCGTTCTCCGCGTTCAGAAACTGTTTATCGGTAAGCCCTTCTGTCTTCTTCTCTTCTGGTAAAGACAAGTCAATTGAAGATGACTGGTGCATTCTTGATATATTCTTAGAAGTTTGCAAAATCTCATCATAAACGGTTCCTGTTGTTGAGGAATCCATTTGGTAATCATTCTGAGAGGTCCCAATTCTGCTATTGTCATACCCATAATCATCGATATATTGATACTCAAAGTTATTCTGACGCTCTGTGCCTGCGTAGCCGACCTGCTGATAGTTATTACTGTACACCATGTTTTGCTGAGATTGCTGCTGTTTCTGAAACATCTCTGCTTTTCTCATCATTTCTTCATAAACCTCCTCCGCACTCTTTAGTGGTTTGCTACTGCCGCTGGTGGAAGTCTTTTCTGTTGGAGAATACAAAGACATAAAAGTTGGCAAGTTGTATTCACTACCTGACTTGTACAATTTAGAGGCAATGAGTTCAAACCCTTCCGCTTCTGAATCAATAGAAGGAGAATATTCAGAACAAGAAGACCTGTGTAGCTCTTCCATTTCTGCAGCTTGCCTCATTTCTTCAGTAGGTGAAGCATCCTCAATAGGAGACAGGTTGCTGGGTGGTGTTTTTGATCGCTCTCTTCTTCGCTGTGCTCTTAGTTCTTCTTTGTCACGTTTGGTTTTGCGAGCAGTGCTCCTTATTCGTTGCTGTTCCACTTCTCTCATTTTTTCCTGTTCTCGCAGAAGTTCTTCCTCTTCACGGAGTTCTTCTTCCTCTGAAGAATCCTCAATAGTAGGCAGCAGGGGGCCATGCGATCGATGACGAGCCTTTCTCTGTTGCTTAACCTCCTCTAATCTCTGTCTTCGACTAGGACTGCTGTCACTATCTTCTTCAAGAGAAGACATAGATGTCGGCGACGTCCCACTGGTGTAGCTTGGTGTTGTTGCGGGTAAAGTGGAAGAGTATTCTCCTCTCGATCTTTCCTCTGGTGATCCAGTCAAACTTTCCATCTCCAATTCTGGTTCCCTATCTAAACTAATGTCTGCTTCATGGTCAAGTTCCATGTCTCTATTGTAATTGTTTGTGCTATTTAACTCAATAGTCTTGAATCTTCTCAGTCCACCTTGCAATGAAGACACATCTTCTTCCTCCTCTGCTTCTATATCTTTTCCGTTCTCATCATACATGTTGCTTGAGCTATATGCAAGGCCCCGCTTCGAAGAGGAGGTGCCTTTGGCCTTTTCAGATTCTGTTTTGTGTATATTTTTACCACTACTGTATTTTACATGATTGTACTGATCATCCTCTTCTTCAAGATTGTCTTCTTCAGCGCTCATTTCTAAAAGCTGTCTCCGCATAAACTCTTCATCAGAGAAGTTCCCCTTTGGCTGCCTTGTCGGTAAAGGGGAGAAACCTTCACTACTGTCCTCTACGTAATCATGACGCAGTTTACTACCAAAATCATCAGAAGACTCAACACATTCTCTCTGATCCCGCTGATTTTCCCATTCTAATGAGTCTTCGTCTTCCTCCAAGATATCTTCTAATTCTTCATCCGAGTCAAAAGCCTCAGGAGTAATGGAGAGCGATCTGGGTCTCTGCTTTTGTTTCTGATCTTCTCGTGAACCATGGAAGGTCTTACCATTGTCACTTTGGGAAGAGCCTTTTGATTCCAACAAAGGTCGAACAGAGCTTTCCAATTTAGTTAGTTCTGATGGGCTCGGAGGACTTCGTTGAGAAATACCTGTTGTATTTAACTTCTCTTCCTCTTGTTGAACCAGTCCTGCAATTTCGCTTTGTGAGCTGGAAATTCCATCAGAAGAGTATCCAGTGTCGCTTAGGCTTTGGGGACTCCGAGACATGTCATGCGAATAAGGTTTGCTTATATCCTGTGGAAAACCAAAAACACAGAGTCAGTAAGTTTTTTCCTATGTGCCAAAAATAACTAGTGTAAAGTTAGTATAGAGTAAGTTTGGTGCTTACAGCACATATAATTACAGCATAACTCAATGTATATGTAGAGAATGAACAAATATTCATCATTTTTATTTTTCTCATACTGAATGAAATAAATGTTACCTCTTGATCTTTCATCTTTTGGATTTCTGATGTTGACTTTCCGTTCCTTGTTTCTTTTTTACCGCTCAGATTTTTTCCTTTTGGCACCATCTGCTTTGTCATCTTCTGAGACTCTGCTTGAATTCTGGACTGCTTCACTTCCTCCGGAACTTTCCTATCTTCACTGATGAGATGGTTGGAACCTTTCTTGTCATGTATTGTATCTGGGGGATGTGCTACTCTTTGTTGCTGCACCTGCTGACTATGTGCAGTGCCAGTTTGATGTTGGGGAGAGGCTGTCTTCTGAAGGTGGGATGATGGTGGTGTCTGGCCAGGAGCTGGCTGGTGTCGTGGTGAACCTGCTGGACCTGGAAGATGCTTGGGAGAACTTTGAGGTGTGACTCCTGCTTGGTAACGGGGTGAACCTTGCTTTGAGGTTGGCAGGAGCGGAGGTGGAGTATCACCTAAACTTCCCTCCAATAGCCTCTGAGTTTGGCAGTTCAGACACAACCATTCATTTTTCTGTAAAGGAAACATTTTGGTTAGGAAAACAATGGTAGCAATTTGGTAAGTAGGAAAAGAGCTCCTCTCCAGTAAAAGACATTCTTCACATAACAGTTTATGAATGTGGTTTTGCCCTCAAACTTTTTTGTGCACATAGTACTGAATCCTAATAGAAATCACACGTCATTGTAGATACGATATTCATACTAGATGAGAGTTCTAGTGTCACTCCTAGGGGGTGGTACAGGTGAGAGCTCTAGTGTCACTCCTAGGGGGCGGTACAGTTTTGTAGTTTCACCAAGCGTTGTGTGGATAAGGGTAAAATGCCTGGATTCATTTTAATTGTGCAAAATACACTTATAGTATACTTCAGGAGATGGATGGAAGTGAATTAGTCTTTAACGCATTATACATTGATCAAAATATTGGCCACTACGTAGATTCACAGATGATTATGAGGCTTGAATAAGGGATGAGGAGGGGAAACCTTATTAAAGATGAGAGGAAGAGATGATGATTTCACTACCCTGCTGGGAATCAAAAATAAACCTAATTTATTGTGATAAAACTGTAATTAGTTGCTGTGAGGAGAAAACAGATGTTGTTTTTTAATCATTAAATTATAGATCTGAAATGTCTGCAGGAGAAATTATACAGAGAAACCAAAACAAAAGCAGAAATATATATATATATATACATATATACATATACCAGGGGCTGCAGAACCCAGAAACTGTTACTAGTTCCTGCTGAGTGTGTGATTTACATGGATATATAAAATGTACATTTCATTTCCTTGTGCAGGTGATGAATATATATTACATTTTATTACATGTTGTTACACCCTTCAGTAAGAGCTCTGGCTGAAGTACTCATGAGAGGCGCAGGTTGTTCCAGTCTTCTCTGGAGGAGGACGATGAGGACACCTGGAAAAGCAATATGGGGGATGTCTGGGGGTTCGGTGGACAAAAACGTGTAATAACAGGGTTATTAAATTTATTACTGAGATTATTCACCTTGCAGCATGGATGGGCCAGCGGTAGCACTGATTCCTCACAGTTCAATTCTCAGATAAGATCTTATCTGTACAGTTTGTATGTTCTCCATGTGTCTGGGTGGGTTTCTTCCCACACCCCAAACACACTGCTAGGATAATGGCAGCTGATTCAATTGCTCACATTATGGGGTATATTTACTAAGCAGGGAATTTGCTGGGGAATTGAAAAGTGGGGAAGTTGCCCATAGCAACCAATCAGATTCGAGCTTTCCGTTTCATTTTACATACTGGAGAATGTAAGCTCGAATCTGATTGGTTGCTATGGGCAACTTCCCCACTTTTCAATTCCCCAGCAAATTCACTGCTTAGTTAATATACCCCATAGTACAGTCATTCAGTGTTTCTTTGTGTAAATAGTTTTTTATTGTTATATTCAATGGATATAAGTTGAGATGAAATAGCTGATTGCAGG